>PVJH01025823.1:0-30958 GCA_004026705.1 Nesogale talazaci | reverse complement strand
CCCTCTTTCCCAGTCATGATGGCGCCCACTTTCACGAGCTCACACCGTTGGGCCAGTAGCTCCCCACTGGCTCCTTCCACAAGTCCAGTGGGCTCTCCTTTCCGTAGCTCTCACATCCATCCATGTCGGGTTTTGTGCCCAGATGATTCCAGAGGTCTCACCTGACTCCCGTATCCCTCTCTTCCCTTAATTGCTTCTTCGTGGAATCTTTATTAAGATTCAGACAGACACATCACTTCCCTGCTGGAAGTCCTTCACTTTCCCCTTCGGAGTCAGACGGCTGGGAATCCGGTGTCCTAGCCTACCTGACCTCTCTCCTCTCTTCGCCTCCGTGGACAGCAGCCTGCCTTCTTCCCCAGGAACTCTCCGTTCACCTTTGCAGGAGTTCGTTCTCAGGTCTGAAATGTTCCCGCCCCACATTTCTGCGTAGCCGGCTCTGTCAAGTCGCTCAAGAATCGACTCGATTTGTCATCCCAGAGGGTTTCCCTGAGTGCTCTGACAGCGCGCTGTCCTGCCTGTCACCTGGAGCCCCCGGCTTGGTTTTCTTCGTAGCTCCGAAACAGCCCTTCCTGGAAATGGTGTCTGATGGGTTTGGGCCTGTCTCCCCAGGAGGAAGTGCGCCCTGCAGGGTCCTGCATTTGCCCTTGCAGGATGCCCAGTGACTAGATCAGTACCAGTTCTCTGGGTGGTGCCCAAGGTGGATGCAGGGGGCTGCTAACCAGAAGGCTGGAGATTCAAGTCCACCCACAGTGCATCAGAAGAAAAGCCTGGCAATCTGCTGTGAGAAAATCAACCACTGAAATGCCTCCGCAGCCCCGTTCACCTCAGACACACAACTTCTATACGTCAGAGTCGACTCCATGGCCACTGGTTTGATGTGTCTTTTGGTTTAGCCAGAGCGCCTTCTATACGATGCACCCACCCTTGGCCTCTGCTGAAGGCTCTTTGCTGGCTGGAATTGTGGACCTGGTATTGCTTCTGCTTCTAACTTCTCGTGAGAGGCTAGAAATCTGGTTTTATTTTTGAATTTTTTCTAATGTGAAATGTTCCAGAAGTGAAAACACTGTGCATGCCAAAGCAAGCATGCCTGCAACCCACATGCGGACCAAGGCTTGTGGTTTGGGACTGTACAGAACCCGTCATGGTCTTGATGTGGACACAGGCTTTGAAGAGGCGGGTGGGCTATTTGTCCCTAACCCCAGAACCTGGCATCAGCCTGGTGGGGTGGTTAATGGCCCTGTGGGGCCTTGAGAGGAGAGCACTTCAGTGGGGGGCCTGGAACATCTGGTTTGAAGGTGTGACCTCTGTGTACAAGCTCAGTCTGGCAAAACGGGATGTGCTTCCGGCGCTGGGAAGCCCATGGGGAGCCCAGGTTGTGAAGACAGGAGGCGCCTCTGCAAAGTTCCCCAGAATGAGTGTCAGTTTTGGCTTTATAACGATGCACAGAGACTTTAGCACGAGCCCTGGGGGGTGGGGGATATTGCCAGTTCTTTCTATAATAGCAACAACAGTAAAAATAATGTTCTTATTAGTTGCCTTTCAAATAACCTCTGTTTTACGGTGACCCATGCCCAATGACACCCCTGTGGTCAGCTGATTGTTCATTGATATTCCCTGGGTTTCTATCCGCTGGCTTTCAGAAGCAGATCACCAGGCCTTTCTTCAGACACACCTCTGGGTGTGCTTGAATCTCCAGACTTCTGGTTAGCAGCTCTCTGCATTCACCTTTGATGGCACCCAGGGTCCTGGTACTGCTGGTCTAGTCACTGCGCATCCTGCCATTACCTGAAAACTCCACAGACACCTATTCACGTCGCAACAACATTGCAAGCAAAGTGTGCATGTGCACATGTGGGGGGGTGGGGGTGGGCGGGGGGCCATCAAGTCAATCTGACTCCTGGTAACCTCGTGTTTGCAGGGTAGCACTGCTTCATGGGGTTTTCAAGGTCATCACCTATCAGAAGCAGATCACCAGCCTGCCTTTCATGATGTCACTGGGTGGATTTGAACTGCTAACCTTTCAGTTACTAGTCAAGTTCTTAACCATAGGTTCTAAAAGGCTTTGGGGGGAAAATGGAATGTTTTCCACAGACCTTTAAAAGTCTCTCAAATATGTATATCTTAGTTCTCTAGTGCTGCTGTAACAGAATTATCACAAGGGGGTGGCTTTGACAAACAGAAGCTTACTTTCTCACACTTGAGGAGACTAAACGACTGAATCCAGAGTGCCAGTTCTTGGCGATTGAATCCAGAGGCTTTGTCTCCATGTTGGCTCTGAAGAAGGTTCCTCAGCTTCTGTTCTGTGTTCCCGTGGTGATCTTCATGTGGGTTGGCGTCCCTCTGCCCCCATCTCTGCTCACTCCCTTGCTTACGTCATCTCTCACATAACTCAAAAGAGATGGCCTTAAGACATACCCTACATTAAAACCAACCAGACTGTCATGGAGGTGATTTGGCCTCATTGTGACTCTAGAGGACAGGGTAGAACCGCCCCTGTGGCTTTCCGTGACTGTAACTTTTTATGTGAGTTGAGTGCCTCAGCTTTCTCCTGTGAGTGGGTGGTGGATTTGAACTGCTGACCATGAGGTTAGCAGCCCCGCATTGAACCCCCTCTATCAGCAGACTCCTACACTTACATCCTAGTACTATCAGGAGCGTGCCAAAGAGAACCAGGCCACAATGGGATTACACCTGCAAGTATAGAGGTTAGAATTTGCAATACGCACTGTAGGGGTACAATTTAATCGATAGCAATGCATATAGACCTATATATGCATATGCATATATTTTTGAGTGCATGCACAAATGCCCTAATAACATTTACCAAAATAAAAACATTTCATCATAAATTAAACCCATAACATGAAATAATTTTCACTTTTCTGGATTACTTTCACCTACTAGGCAATGGACATCGAACAGCGGTTCTCAACCTGTAGGTTGTGACCCCTTTCACAGGAGTTACCCGATTCACAATAGTAGCAAAATTACAGTTATGAAGTAGCAATGAAAATAATTTATGGTTGGCAGAGGAGGTCACCACAGCATGAAGAACTGCATTAAAGGGTTGTGGCATTAGGAAGGTTGAGAACCACTGGCCTTATCACTATAATTTCTTTATTGAAATAATCATTTTATTGGAGGGCTCTTACAAATGTTGTGATAATTCATCATTCAGTTGTATTAAGCCCACTGGTACATACGTTGCCATCAACATTTTCTTTCTACTTGAGCCCTTGATATCTATCGGCTCTTCTTTTTACCCCTCCCTTCCTCACCCTCCCTCCCTTCCTCGTGAATCCTTGATCAATTATATATTATTGCTGTTATTTTGTGTCTTGCAGTGTCCACTGTCTCTCTTCACCCACCTTTCTGTTATTCCTCCCTATCCAACCTGGTGATGAGCCCCCCACCCTGTGCCCCACCATCCCCCAACCCTCATGATATCCCTAACCCCCCTACTGTTAGGAGAGTTTGCTTACTGTCATTTGCATGCCGTGGGGGTCCTCTTAGCACGCTGTCCTGGGTCTTCCTGGTGTCCGCCACTTCCCAGGAGCTACTGAGGGCCGCAGCACCATTCGCTCACCTCTCCCCTGGGGGGCTTCTTCGGGTTTGTGATTCTCCAGGATTCTGAAGGTTGCATCACAAGGGTGTGATCTAGCGTGCTGCTTCTCCCGGGATAGTCCCTTGGGATAGATTCCGTAAGTTTTACAGCCCAAAGAGGGTATGGCTATGTTCACGAGTCTTCGTAGGCATCGCCAGAGCTTTCCCAGCCTTTTCCAAACCCGTTTACTTGTGCCGCAGCCATGCGTGTCCCTTTGCTGCCTTGTGTGGGACGTCTTACGGATGGTTTCAATCGCATGGCTGGATATAAAGTGGTCCTTCCTGTTACGATTTGCATGTCTTGGATGATGAGTGCCCTCACGCCTCTCCCCCTGTGATTGACCTTACTCATGGCCCGTCCTACCTCGCCTTTGTCCACCTTTCCTTTTGTGTCTCAGGATCTTGACTCCTGCAGGCGTCATGAGCTCTTGACGGAGCAGAGGGACTCACCCACTGCCTGCATCTTCCCGCTCCCACAGCGTGTCTGGATGTGGTTCGGGGGCCGGTGACCCTCTCGAATCTGTGGTTCTCAGAGGAGATAGAGAGGTGTTCAGGGTTGAAGGCTTGTTGCCGTGTCGGAGCCCTGGGGTCGCTTCCTGGCCGTGGTGCCCGGTGGGCAGCCACCAACCTGTGGTGTGACATCCAGTGGGTTTCAACGGCGCTTCCAGCTTGAGCCTGACTAGGAAGAAAGGCCTGGTGAGCTACTTCCAGTGAGCAGTCCCTGGAGGCCCTATGCATCATGACAGCCTGCCCTGCCAGCAGCTAGGACAGGAGCCGGCACAAGACCGACTGCCAGTGTGTTGGTCTGTTCTGCTGACTCACAGGCATCCGATAGCAACTGGGTCTATAGTTCAAGAGAGGGGGCTGGGTAGGTTTGGAAGGACCCTACCTGGTGGGGCATGGGGTTGCCTGTACAGTACACACCTTCCCCCACCCCACCCACAAGCAACTGGAGGTGGCTGTAAAGACTGGATGTCACCACCTTCCCTAGTGGGACCCAGGCTCCTCCTGAGCACCCCAGGGCCAGAGCAGGCTCACACAGGTCCTCGGGAAAGCTTCTGCACTCTGGCCCAGAGGAGGGAAGGCAGTGTCCCAGCATTCTAAGTAGGGCACCCTAAACTGGCCCCCTCTCTCAGGGCAAGAGAGGTCCCGGGAAAGCACCATAGGTGGGTTCAAAGCCTCCCCCCCCCCACCCCCAGTGAGGGTCGTAGGTGAGTACAAACCACCGCTACCAGGCAGGAGCTCCAGTCACAGATGTGGCGGCAGGATGCCAGTCCCCAGGCTTCATCCCCAACAGGAACCTTGCCCACGCCGTGGGCATGGGCCACACAGAGCTCCGGAAGGTTCCTCTGGCCGGGAAACCATTTCCTGCCGCACTTAGATTTTCTAGGTGGGCCTGAGGGAACGTGTCCTTCCTTAATAAGGGACTGTACAAAGCACAGGATGGGCGTCATGGCCGGGCCAAGGCCAAGTGTGGGCAGGTCTGGACGGTTCAGCCCAAGACCTAGGTGCCAGAGGCTCCAGCTGCCAAGTCAGGGCCACGTAAGGGCACGAAGCCCAATTACCTCCGCAAACACAGCTTGTAAGGAGCGATTAACTTAGGTTTCAGCACTGAGCCACAGCCAGCAAGTCAAAACAACGATGGTTTACTCTCTTGTTAGCCCTTGCATTGAGGATGCAAGGAAAACCAACGTGGGAAGGAGCATGACTTTTGTTTTGTTTATTTGTTTGTTTAACCTGCAAACAGCTCAGTGTCAACAAGGCTAGGTCAGACCCACGCTGCTTTGGACCGATGCCTGCAGCAAGCACACCGTGGTTTCTTCCTCTCTGCCAAGTGCAGACGTGTGCTTGCCGCCTGCTCGGCTGGACAACCTCCTCACCCACGAGGGTTGTAGGCTCCCAGCTGGGCGGTAGCTGCCTTCTCCTATGCACTCAACAGTGTGTGTGTAAGCCCGAAAGGAGACGCTCAGGCCTAAGCCCTGAACGCTGTCAGAAAATAGACTGTGAGGCTTGCCGGCCGCCCTCACACAGGAGAATGAATTGCGGGAGAGTGAATTGTACAGCCTCTTCTGGGAGAGCGTTTGGCCGCGTGCTATGAACAGTCCGGGTGGTTCCGTGGTAGCATTCCCGTCCTCCACCCGGGAGCATGAGGTAGGTTTCCCAGCCAGTGCAGCGTGTGCACAGTAAATTCTGAAGCTCCTGGGTTTTTTTGTTGTTGTTGCTGTTACCCAGAGGATTGCTCTCCGTACTCCGCGGAGTCCTTGAGTGATGTCGATAGCTCCGTGCTCTGCCGTGATACCAAGGTTGGAGGTTGGAGTCCGCCCTGAGGCACCTCAGCAGACAGGCCTGGCCAGCTGCCTCCCGTCAGGCGCTGAGAGCGTGGCAGAGCCCGGTGCTGCTCTCACCCACAGGGGTCTCCACAGCCAGAGTCGACTCCGGCAGCTATGTGTTTCTTAACGCGGTGTCAAATCTGTTCCTAGTGACCTTCACGTGCACGCCCCCCCTCCCCAGCTCCAGATCGAGGTGTTTCTTTTCGTGCACAGATAGTCCCGGCTTGTGACACATTCCAAGGACAGCGAGGTGCACATGGACCATCTGCTTATTTGACGTTTGCGCAGCTGATAGCCAAACGGTGCAGCATGGCGGTGTACCTCGTTGAGGCACTCCTCCCCACGATGGTCACTGGCAGTTGTTCAATTTTATGATGTACTGTTCAAACATACATATACATATTAATATGCATGACATGCAGACACATTAATATGTAGACATGCACATATTAATATGTATGATATGCATACATATTAATGAGCCCTGGTGGCCTAGTGGCGACGAGTTGGGCTGTAATCCGAAAGGTCGGCAGTTCAAATCCGCCGATGGGACTTGTGACTCCCATAAAGCGGTACAGTCTGGGACACGCCCAGGGAAAGTTCCACCCTATTCTTCAGGGCTGCTACGAGTTGGCATCAAGCAATAGCAGATGAACTGTCCAGAACTGCTGTTTTCACATATTAGAGTGCGCCTGGAAATGTAACATTTCCATTCCTTAAAGAGGAACAAGGGTCAGATTGACAAAGATACTGGGGTGAAAGGCAGTGATTTTAAGGACTGAAGAAGGAAACGCAGAGGTTTTCAACAGAGCCATTGTCAGAAGAGAGCCTAGAGTTAAGTTGGGCACTCCCTGTGTGCCAGACGGATTTCTTCTCCTGTGAGAGATGCCCATCTGAAAAATTGGAGTGTTGGTCTTTGTTGTGTATTTTTCTGGAGAAGCCTTAAGTCTGTTTGTGGCGGTCATGTGCTTATGTTAATTTCATGATTGAGATGTAGGGGTGGAGTCTAGCCTGTCAGTCTGAAGATAGCCATTGAGTAGCCAATGAAGCCTCCGTGTGGGCATGGCTTTCTCCTGAGACTTCTGGGAAATCTCGCGATATTTCCTCATGAAGATGAGAAGCTATCTCCCTAGTTGTTGGGAGTTAGTCTCAGAGATGATGAATCACGGACAAGACAGCAGTGTCTGAGGAGCCAGCAAAGCCACATGGCTTGGCCCTGATGGAGCCGGACCTCTGAAGCTGGAGAAGCCACATGGAGAGCCCTGCCAGCAATGAGTTGCTTCTACCACCACTGGATGCTGTGGATGAACCCTGAACTCTGGAAGCCAGGAGCCATGGGGAGACCCCTGTCAGTGCTGGGATTCTGCATCCACTGACCTGTGACCTCGTGAGTTGGAAGGAGACATTATAGACTGTTATCGGTCATATGGGCTAATATCGGACTTATGACTTTGAACTGGACTGGGCTGGGATGCTTTCTCAGTATTCCATTCCTTTTATATATAAACCTTTTCCTTATATCCATATGCATGTCTATGAAATTTGTTCCTCTGGTCTACCCAGACTGACACACTGCTGGTGGGTGAAAGATGGGACTTTCTACTTCCATGGATGGGGCTTCTACTGCTGAGGTGCCAAAATTTACTGTGTGAGTTTGGAATCGGGTGAAATAAGTCCACTCTGGGTTAGGCTTTGGGCTGCTGATCACGAAATCCACAGTTCAAACCCACCGGCAGTTCTGTGGGAGAATGAGGAGGTTGTCTGCGCCCATAAAGATTCACGGTTTCACAACGTCCCTCCCTGACCCCTAAGAGACATAAAAAACAAAACGTCATATCACTGTGAATGAGGGGGACTCAAAGGCCATCCATAGGCAACTGGACATCCCCTTACAGAAGGGTTGCGGGGAAGAGACCAGCCAGTCAGGGTGCAGTGTAGCGACCATGAAGCACACAGCTTTCTTTCATTTCTTCAATGCTTCCTCCACCCCATGATCACGATCCCAATTCTACTTTATAAATCCAGCTAGACCAAAGATGGACACTGGTACAGTTAGAAACTGGAAATATAGGGAATCCAGGACAGAGGAACCCCTCAGGACCAGTGGTGAGAGTGGCAATGCTGGGAGGGTGGGGGGAAGGTGGGGTAGAAAGGGGGAACTGATTATAAGGATCTACATATAGCCTCCTCCCTGGAGTAAGGACAACAGAAGAGTGGGTGAAGGGAGATGTTGGACAGTGTAAGATATGACAAAATTATCATACTTTATAAACCTTCAAGGGTTCACGAGGAAGGATGGGCTGAGAGCGAGGGAAAAAAATGAACCGATACCAAGAGCTCAAGTACAAAGCGAATGTTTTGGGAATGATGATGGCAGCAAGTGTACTTGACACAATGGATGGATGGATGGATGGATGGATGGGTTGTAATAAGAGCTGTACAAGCTCTCAATAAAATTATTATTTTTGGGGGGCATCACTGCCTCTGGTGGTCATGGGTGCTACCCAGTACTGCTCTTGAGAGCCACCGCTGGATTTGAACTGCCAAGCCCGCGGGCCACAGTCCCGCACTCAACCACTTATGCCACCGGGGCTCAGCCCTAAAATTATTTTTTAAAACAATAAAAAAGATTGACAGTCTCCAAAAACCCCAGAGAGAGGTGCTGTGAGTCAGAATCAGCTCGATGACAGTGGCTTTGAGGTTTTTTTAAAGCTTGCTCATTATAATTGTTGAAAATATCATCTCCCCTTATGTGGTTTTTCATTTTTTCCCCCCAAACCATCATCTTGGGAGCTCACGCAGCCATCATCTCAGACTCCATCGCTCAATCCCATCAGGCAGTGCTGTACAATCGCCACTACAGTCAGTGTCCAAACATTCTCTTCCTTCTGGGGCTCCTTGTGGTCCTTGCACGCACCCCTCCCCCCTTCCCCACCTCATTTTCTTCATGATGTGCTTCCCTGAACAGAGGCTCTGAATTTTAGTGTGTGTGTGTGGGGGGGGGGGGGACACATTGGACACTCTCCCCAGAGGACAATCCTGCTGGTTTGTTGTTTGAGGCTCTATATTGCTGGCAAAATAAAGTCCCATATCCTGAGCTGCGTCTCCCTCTTCCCAGAGCTACAGACTCCTGTCCCTTGGTCAAGGCCCTCCACCTGGAAGCCTAGCTAACACCCGCAGCCACCTCTTGTTCTGACCACCCGCTCCCTCACTGTCACTGGATAGTTGGGTGTCCTCAGCTCCTTCACAGACTTGGGGACAGGCTTACCTAGGGCCTCGTCCTCGGCAGACGCTCAGCTCATCTACTGATGGAGCTGATCTTGACCCAGGGTGCCAGGGCGTCTCCCGTGGGTTTATTCCTTCATGTTATTCATCCATTCACCACGCACGGCACTGCCTCTGTATGCCAACCAGTGGGGGCCGGTGGGGAACAAGACAGAAGCCAGCACTGCCCTCACAGAGCTGCTGTACAGGTAGGGGAGATAGACTCTTTTTGTTTTTTTTGTTGTTGTTGTTTAAATAATTTTACTGGGGGCTCACACAACTCTTAACACAATCCAGGCATCCATCCATTGTATGCTAAGCACATTGGTACCCTTCTTGCCATCATCATTCTCCAAAAACATTTGCTTTCTACTTAAGCCCTTGGTACGAGCTCCTCATTTTTCCCCTCCCTCACCGTTTCTCCAGGGGAGATGGACCATTTATCAAATGAAATGTGACGAAGAGCGGTGAGGGTCACAAAAGAAGCCAGAGGCTTCCTTCGTTCCAGGTCCTACACCTCGTGCTGGCTCTGTGGGCAGGCGGGGCGGCAGAAGTGGCGGCATGCAGTGCAGACTGAGGGGTAGGCCCCTTGCTCACATTCTTTAAGGAAGCACAGCTTACCCACCCAGCGTGGGGCCCTTCTGAGCACGTGCAGGGTGAAGTTGGTTCTCATGGTGCGGCCAGAGCCCAGTCCATCTCAGAAATGAAACGAGACGGAAAACAACCAAGAGGATTAGCTGTCTTTCAGAGCGTGGGAAGTCCGGTGGTTAAAGTGCTTCACTGCGAATGGACAGGTCAGCTGTTCAAACCCACCAGAGAAAGAGGTGACTGTCTGCGGCTTCTGGAAAGATGCTAAACAAAGCACAACCCCACACAGGCTTCCTTCTGGGGAGTCATTTTCAACTCAGAGTGACCTGAGAGGACAGACCGGGCCTCCCCTGAGGATTCTGAGCCGGCAGCTCTCTATGGGAGGAGAAGACGTCCCTGTACCCCCAGAGAGCATCCAGGGGGCCTGAACTGGTGACCTGGTGCTCAGCAGCCCCGCTCCTAGCCACTCTGCCATGAGGGCTCCTTACATACATGAAGGTGGCAGCCTTGGAAACCCTCTGAGGGCAGTCCCACTGTGTCCTACGGGGTCTCAGGGTCAGGGTGGCCTGGGCAGCAGTGGGCGTGGTTGTTACGTCCCTGCAGTTTGCAGGGTGGGAGCTGACCTTGGGGCTGGTTGGATAGTGGCTGGGCTGGCCATGGCAAGGTCCCTTGGTGGTCTTGTGAGGCTAGGTCCAGCGTGCCCACAGATAACCGCTGAGGCCATGCTGGGCACAGGAGGACTTAGGCATAGAACGCTCACGGGTGGCTCTTGCCTTTCAGACTGCCTGTCCTATTCCGCTTTGCAAGTGCTGTCCAGGAGGTGCTATGGGAAACAGAGGTGCAGAATCATGGTCAACAATCAACATTTCGGAAGCCCCTGTCTGCCCCGAGTGAAAAAGTACCTCACGGTCACCTACGCATGCGGTAAGAGCCAGCTGTCTGAAGTCCTTCACTGTGAGGCAGGGACCAGGGTGGGTGAGGTGCGGGTGGCCAATAGGCCCATGTGGTTTGCAAACAACAGGCCAGGGAACTCCACCCCTGAAACTGCCTCATCATCCCAGATAGTCACAAATACCTCCTCCCCACCCCCTCCTTTATCCTTCTTTATGATGTTCTCTTCAGAGAAGCAACAGGATTGTCTTCCATAGAAATGCGTTTAATAAGTGTTCTTAGCAAACGCATTGGCTGCAAATGGGGAGGCCTGGACAGAACAAGCCAGTGGAGGTACCGCCGATGTCACTGAGTGCATTGATGTTGATCTGGGTTCTGAGGCGGCTCCAAGATTTATTGCTATGTCATGCGCGTTCACCACCATACTGTTTGCCTTCCATCTCACCTCCGGGGACCGCTTTGTGGCCCTAGATGACTAACTCTCCCTGCCGCCAACAGCATGTCTATCGACACGCCCACAACATTGAGTCAACCGACGCTCCCCCTTCCACAATGTAAGACGTGGCGCGGAAGCGTGGCTTTGTGGGCTCGAGTCTTGAGCTAGTAGAATGAAGGCCTGGTGCCTTTTGATCCCAACTGTTTGAGGCCACTAGTTCTTTTCTGAAGGTAAGTGGGGTATTGATGTGTAATCACGATGCCCTGAGTGTTTTTTTAGAAATGAGCATAAAGACAAAGAGGCAGCAAGGGACCTGATTGATATCTCTTGGGACCTCTCTTTCCTGGCTTGACTCCTTAGTGCGCACGTGCGTGCGTGTGTGTGTGTGTGTGATATAGTTCACATATAGTCGCTGGAGAAGGATATATGCTTGGTAAAGTGGTGGCGGAGTAAGTCGTGGTGGCGTAGCGGGTTATGTGTCACCTGCTAATCTCAAGGTCAGCGGTTCAACACCTCCCCAGCAGGTCCATGGGAGAAAGAGGTGGCTTTCTGCTCCGCCCTCTCCCCGAGGATCGCCAGGCGTCGGCATGCACTCCATGGCAATGAGAGGTGAGGTGGAGGGTCAGGGGAAAGAGGAAGGCCCTTGGCATGATGGGTGGGCCCAGTGGCTGCAGCAGTGAGCTCAGACGTCAGCACGGTGATGAGGAAGACGTGGGACCGGGCGGTGTCCTGTCCTTGCTTGGTGAGCTGATTCAGTGGCACTGGACCATGAGGATTCACAAACGAGACGCGCCCCTCAGCGAGCTCAAGTCGATGGTCTTTTACACGTTTGGTTTAGGCAACAGTCCCTTATAAACATCTTCACCACCCCCAAAAGAGACCCCCTGTCTTTTATCATTCCCCACCTCCACCCCCCCACCCCCAGTGACCATCTCTGCCCTCCAACCCGGAAGCAGCTGCTCTTCAAGTCTCTATAAACTGGTCATTCTGGGCCTTTCATAATTGTAAACTCATAGCCTGTGTTTGTCCACCCATAAGTCCACCCATAAGGTAGCATAGGGTAGTCTTTTGTTGTTTTTCTTTTTTAGTGCTGGGTAATAACCTATTCATTGTATCTTTGGGTTTTTATCTCAACCAAACACATTGCCCTAAAGTTGATTCTGACTCCTGGCCACACTATAAGGCAGGGCAGACCTGCCTCCTGTGGCTTTGAAACTCTTTGTGGGAGCAGAAAGCCTGATCTTTTTGGAGCAGCTGGTGGTTTGGGACTCCTGACCTTGGGGCTGTCAGCCCAACATATAACTCACGGTGCCTGCCAAACCCTGCCTGGATTAGAAGTACTATTCTCTGAAATACCAGTGTCATCATGGGAACTGTGACATAACCACATAAAGGCATACCCACAGAACTGTTACTCCCACTGAAATGTGCAGGAAGGGTGAATTGAGGAGGGGTGTGGGCAGGAGGCACTTACACTCTCCATTCCTGCTACTCTGCCTGAGCAGTCCAGGGTAGCAAGGGGCCCACACAGCTGAGGTGCCTTAGAAACCAGCACTGTTGGCTCTGCAGTCCCGGGACCATCCAACCTGGCGTGGGGAGAGAGGGTGCTCCTGGACTGAGAACTGCCAGGAAATCCAGGGTGTCTTTCTTGAGGCCCACAGATGACTGAAAGGCTGGCTAATTAGAAAGCACTTTGTCCAGCACACAGTCTGGCTTCCTGGAGTGTTGCCACGGTTCCGGGGTCAGCTGGGTGTCTGCAGCCAGCCAAGGGGCATCCCTCAGCGCCCTGGACGAGTGCAGCTGGCTCCTGCACCTTCACCGCTCCTCCCTGATGTGCACGAAGGTTGCCAGGGCCCCTTGTGTGTGGAAAAATCGCCATTCCGAAATGTTCTCTGGTTGTTGGTCCTGGGACAGTCCCAAAGGACAATAGATAGACAGGCTGAGAAAGGAGGCGAGGTCTCCTTGCTTTTGAAAATATCTTCCCAGCTCGTTCTCGTCCGTTGGTCGTGAAAGTGCAGCTGAACAAACACACACGGTCTTTGCTTCTCTGTGCGCGTGCCATGTCTCCCGGACATCGGCCAGGCTGGAGGGCAAGCCGGCAGTGCAGGGGGTCACACACTGGGCTGCTAACCACAAGGTCAACAGTTTGGAACTGTCAGCCGATTCTTAGGGGGAAAAGGGGGCTTTCTGCTCCTGTAAAGAATATGCAGTCTCAGAAACCCCCAGGGGCAGTTCTACTCTGCCTTAGCGCGCCATCACGCCTTGGAATTGAATCGGTGGCAGTGACTTTGGTTGTTTTCTGTTTTCGACTACCAGCGAACATCATCTTTCTGCAAGAGCAGTGATTGGGCTGCTGCCTCTCGGCTTGCTGCCGTGTGATTTGTCCGGGGACCCTGCTGAGTTCTCCCGCTCAGCGGCCCTCTCACCTGCCACCCGCTCTGCCTGCTGGACCCTGCAGAACCTTTAAACCACTTTGTCTCAGAACTGGCCTTGCCTACGGCCTTCCAATCCTTGACTGTCTGTGCTGGTAACTTGTTAGCAATACTCAGAAGGTCAGCCGAGCACAGCAGCTCTAGAACTCTCCCTGCACTTGGTCTAGAAGCAAGGAAGCCAGAGCGCTGGGTGCCAAGCAGAGGAGGGGCTGGGGGCATCGCTCTTGTAACTTCTGAGTTCACAGAGGACATTTGGCTGACTGTCTCAAGAGACGTTCTTGCTTGGAGTTCACGGTTTTAATGAAGTGTGATTTCTGTGTCTTCAAGGTCACTCCTTTAACGGGAATACAATGGAGTTTAAGTACACTTGCAGGGTTTTACAACCATCACCACCCTTCAATCTTAAACCATTTCCACAACCCCTTCAAGTGCCTAGTGTCCACTTGCAGTCACTCGCTGACCTTAATGCCAGCTGTCGGCAAACCACCAACCTTCTGTCCTGATACAGTGACTGTTCCTGTCAATTCAATGAGACCACACTTATGACTTAGGAGTAATCCGTTCGACAGACGTGCCACAGCTTGCTTACCCACTTGCCATGCTGTTCTTGTCTTTAATATGGTCTTTAAAGGGGCCTAAAAAGGTCACCTTTCTGGAAGATTTGATGATGACACAGGTGTGTGTGTGTGTGTGTGTGTGTGTGTGTGTGTGTGGTCTGACAGGCAGAGTGGTTCACATACTGATTTGAAAAGTGATTTCTAAGATCTTTCTTACTTTGCCCCTCACCCCCTACCCCGCATCACTGCCCTGGTGGAAGTAGGAAGCCCAGTCTTGCTCCTGGAGAGCTGCTGCTGGATTTGAACCGCCAACCCTGTGGGCCGCAGTCCCATACACAACCACTGTGCTAGCAGGGCTCAGCTCCTACCTTGCATTTTAAGACATACACACACACACACACACACACACACACACATTGTCTAAGTTCTGCAAAGATGCAACGTAGCTAATGTATGTTCTTTGTTGGTTTTTAGTTCCCAGGAACATCCTCACTGCCATTGACCCCGCCGTTGACCATCCAGAGCCTCCTCTGAAGAAGAATGACCGTGAACATGGTAATGAGTGTGGCCACTCCCAACGTTTCTCTTGGAGGGAAGGCAAGAGGCCCTCTGGGGGGACCCTAGTGGGGGCACCTCAATTAGAGTGCAAGGGCTGTCCGGAATGTACACAGTTACCCAAAGCCAAGTGCCCCGCTGCCCGAAGCTCAGCATCTTGGATGCTCTGCTGGATCTTTGCAGCTTCTATCAGGAACCTGCTCCCACCACCCCCGACCCCACCTCCCAGGTGGGAACCCCAGTCCAGATTGGATAAGACCATTGACATGTTCCTCTTCCTTTGCTAAGAAAAACGTGAGCATTCATTTTAAAGCCCTTTTAAAGCAAGGCAAGCCCAAACCTCAAGATGAGGGTGGCTGAGACTGGTTGCAGGGACCTGGGGTTGGAATGCTGGCATGAAGCCCCAGAGGCATGATGGGAGGCGGATGCCGTTGTCTTGTGGGCGGAAATGAGTATGACTTAATGGAAGTCAATAATCAGCACCCGAAATTGTCATCAATTCATTTGCTTCTTTTTAAAGACTATCAAAATCTCTCTTTTTTTCCCCGCCTCCTATACTGAGGAGCTACGTCTGAAGTGTTCTTCCTGGCTTAGTCTTCCATGACGTCACCGGAGACCCCCTTGTTTGACCTCCCTGGTTTTTGACTCCTGTGGCAGACCCGCACAGCAGGGGTCTCTCCACTTGATTAACTGGTCTTGCCGTCTTCACCCCGCAGATGTCAACGTCGACCCCAGTGAATCGCGGGTTCGGAGGAGAGATGGCGTCGTGGTGAGCAACTCTCTGGCCGCCTTCGCTTACGTTCGAGGTGAGTCCATGGACTGAAGCTTCCCGGGACACTGACGAGTCAGTCAGAACTGGATTGATCAGCACTGGTGGATGGCAACTTGTCAGTCGGGTCATTTTTGGAAAAAGAGTGCAAGGTTGACGTGGCAACTGGACCCTTCTAAGAACTGCCCAAACCAAAGCAAGCTCACTGCCATTGAGTCCGTGCTGACCCATGGCCAGCCCAGGGGACCAGGTAGAAGTGCCCTTGGGGGTTTCCCAGTTCGCAGCCTCTCATTTCTCTCTGGAACTAGTTGGGGGTTTGCACTGCTGTTCTTGCAGTTAGCAGCCAGGGCGCTGCTTAAGAAGCACAGACTTGTGTGTTTAGCCTCATGTCCAACCTGGCTAACAACACGCAGACCCCACGGTGAGGCAGCAACACTATGGAGGAGTCGTGAGCTGTGGCCAGCGCAGCTGTCGGTTGCTCAACTTCCATGTAGGTGAGTCATTCCTGGCCGGGGCACCTCTGGCTCAGTCACTGTGCTAGTCAGGGCAGACTAGAGAAACAAATTCATAGACACGCATATAGATATAAGGGAAAGGTTTATATACAGGAGGAATGGAACATTGAGAAAGCATCCCAGCCCAGTCCAGTCCAAGATCATAAGTCCGATATTAGCCCATATGTCTGAGACCAGTCTATAAAGTCTCCTTCCAACTCACGAAGTCACAGGCCAGTGGGTGCAGAGTCTTGTCTATCCATCTAGGGTAGAGGTGTCCTGGTGCTGGCAGGGATCTCCCAATGGCTCCTCGTTTCCAGGGCTCAGAGTCCATCAGCAGTGCCTATTGGTGGTAGAAGCATCTCAGCACAGGCAGGGGTCTGTCTCTCTGTGGCTTCTCTGGCCCCAGAGGTTTGGTTCCATCTGGGCAAGCCCATGTAGCTTCTCCTCCGGCTCCTCCATTCTCCAGAAATCAGGATGGATCAGCATGCTGTCATCTCATCTTGTCAGGAGTTCGTCGTCTTGGAGACTGAGAGTCAAGTCTCTCTTCTCCAATTGGAAAATACCACGAGACTTCCCAGAATTCTCAGGAGAAAGCCATGCCCACACAGAGGCCTCATTGGCTATCTCCAGATTAACAAGCTAGACTCCACCCCTACATCCCAATCATGAAATTGACATCAGGAATACTTGGCCGCCACAGTCACCATCCCTGGAAAAGTGGATGGGGCTAGGACGACGGACAGGTTTCTGCCGAGCTTCCAGCCTGACAGCCTGAGAAGAGAAGCTGGGCAGTCTACTTCCAACAAACCCATGGAGGAGTCCGTCTTTACCGCTCCGCGAAAACAGGAAGGGAAATGACCTTCGAAGTCCAGTGCGGTTCCGACGGTCAGAAGGGTTCATCCCACTGTTGGTGAGGTTGCTGTGGGCTAGGGAGCACACTTGATAGCTGCTGAGGTAAAGGCGTATCTCATACTCCTGTATCTGCATACTGGAGTCAAACCCTAGAGCTCTTGCTCCTTTGAAAAGAGGCCTCTAAGAAAGGGGCTCTCTTCCGGTCCCTGGCGCTCCGGAAGCAGCAGGCGCCGGTGCAGACATGGCCAAGTCCCAGAACCACACCACGCACAACTAGTCCCAGAAATGGCACAGAAAGGGCATCAAGAAACCCCGGCCACATGATACGAGTCTCTTAAAGGGGTGGAGCCCAAGTTCCTAAGGAGCATGCGCTTTGCTAAGAAGCACCACAAGAAGGGCCTGAAGAAAATGCAGGCCAACAATGCCACGGCCGTGGCTGCCCGCGCCGAGGCCATCAAGGAGCTTGTGAAGCCCAAGGAGGTCAAGGCCAAGAGGACCCCGATGGGCATTAACCGCAAGCTCAGCCGACTGGCCTACATCGCCCACCCCAGGCTTGGCAAGCGGGCGCGGGCACGTATTGCCAAGGGCCTGAGGCTCTGCCGGCCCAAGACCAAGGTACCAAGCAAGGCCTGACGCTCCAGCCAAGGCCTTGACTCCAGCAAAAGTTCCCAAAGGCGCCCAGGCTCCAGCTCCCAAAGGCACCCCAGCCCCAGCTCAAGCCCCCAAAGGTGCCCCGCCTCCCACAAAGTAGAGTTCTCCACATTAGGGCCAGAGGGACTGGGTGAGCCCTGGGCTGTGCCTGCGTGGCACTGTGTCTTCATGTGCGTTGTACAAATAAGCCCAGGTGATGCTGAAAAAAAAAAGAAAGAAAGAAAGAAAGGGATTTGCCAACTCGCCAATTTGCGAAGGGAATGGGCTTCTGCAGTTCCACTGCTGACTGGCAGGAAAAAGCCAGGGGATGGCTTAGCCGCAGATCAGGTCATGCCGTGGGGAGGCAGCGATTTTCTGAGTCATTGTGCTCCTTCTGGTTGTCAAGGTTCCCCTCGTTAATCTCTCCCCCCAGGATCTATCGGACCCTGCCCCCCTAATTAGTAGAGTCACCAGGCTGCCAGGCAGGCTGCCCTCCCCGCTGCAGACGCTCCTGGGGACCGGTGGGTGTACGCGGTCTTTCCTCAGCAGCCCTCACGGCACCTCTGCACAGGCCACAGTTTGGCAGGTCTCATCAGCAAGTTCCAGCAATGCCCGGATCTGCTCAGGGAGATGAAAGGCTCTGAGACCTAGGGCTAGATGCATGTTAGTATGATTTATGACTCAGATGTTAACCCAGGCTTGCTCCCGAAAGGAGGCTCGTGGCCATGGAGCCGTCTCCATGCAAATGGGAGGTCAGTCCAGCGTCTCCCCAAGTCCCTGCTCCAGGCTTCCCTCTGTGGAGAGCGCTCCCCTGCCAGCTCCTGCCCTTCGCTCCCAGCTTGATCACTGGCAAAACTAAGACAATTTGCGTGAAGCCAAAGACTTTCCCCGTGTCCCCTGAGAGCGTCTCGGATATATCCAAGCAGCCAGGTGTATGTGGGGACAGATAGGCAGGAACCCAGAATTGTCCCCAGAGGCTGGCGCGCAGAAGTCGGCTGCCCAGACAGGTGTAAAAGCGCCTAAAATCAAGCTAGAGGTATTTGAATTTACCCTTATTTCAGTAACTAGACTTATTCTGAAAATGTATTGTTGAATCTAGTTCCTGCATCTGAAAAGCCTAAGGGAGGAGTGTGTGTGTGTGTGTGTGTGTGTGTGTGTGTGTGTGTGAGAGAGAGAGAGAGACAGAGAGACAGAGAGAGAGAGAATGTTTTCTGGAGGTTCTTAAGGCAATTATGAGCTAGTTCAGTATGGGCTACTGTCTGCTGGCTGAGTGAAGCCCCAAAGTGACAGAAATATTTATACAGTCTAGTTCAGAACTTGACATTTCTTTTTTCTTTCTCATATACTCATGCAATTCAGATTCAACATCTCTAACACAGAAGTGAATACATAGTTCTTTCATTTTACTCCATGAATCAGTTTACAAGTTAAGATATTCTATATTACTATTTATCTTACTGAGTAAGTGAATTTACAGTTTGCCATTTCAAGGTGGATTTGAAAGCACCCGAAATAATCTATTTAGATTGTGATATCACTTTTAAAAAAAAAACATCATTTTATTGGGGCTCATCCAACTCTTATCATAATCAATATATACATCAATTGTATGCAGTCCACATTTGCACATTTGTTGTCATCATCATTCTCAAAACATCCTCCTTCCACTTAGGCCCCCGGTATCAGCTTCCCATATTTCCCTCAGAACTTGACATTTCAAATATGTCTTTAAAGTTCTAAAAAGCAAAGATGTCCCGCCGACGACTAAGGTGCACCTGACACAAGCCATGGGCTTTTCAGTCACCTTGTGTGCATGTAGATAGATGGTGACAAAGGCAGACAGAAGAAGTGGCGTCCCTAAGCTGTGGTGCTAGCAAAGAATATCAGATGCACTGCGCTCTGCCCAAAGAACAAACAACTCGGTTTTAGAAGAAATACAACCAGGATATTCCTTAGAAGTGTGAATGGCATGGCTTTGGACTCAGTGTGGATGCATCATCAGGAGAAAACCATCATCGAAAAGAACATCGTGTTTGACAAAGTCGGAAGAATGAGAGAGATGCTCAGTGAGAGGGGACGACAGGACACACTGTCATAACCACGGGTTCAGCATCCCATTGACCGTGAAGATGACGCAAGACCAGGCGGCATTCTGATCTGCTGTCTGTAAGACAGCTGTAAATTAGAGCTCTCACAACAGCGTATACTGTGTGTTACTGACCATCTGCTTCTGTGTGTTCACCTCATCTCTGCCGGCGAAGCTTCCTTTGGGAGACTTTTTCTCGTGGCTGTCCTTGCCCCTTGGGACCATGACAAGTGAGTCTTCTCAGCTTCTGGCAGACACTGCTGTGGACTTCTGGGTAGCTGAGTGCCACGGAAGGAGGCGGCCGAGCGGAAGGGAAGAGGTTTGCCGCTCCTCCTGAGGTGGGGACGCATCATGCACAAGGGAAACTTTCAGATGACGGGAACGTCAGGATATCAGACAAACCTGGGCTGAACTAGAAGTATCGGAACACATGCCAAGTCGGAGTGACATGATCCCCTGCCAGTGAGGACAACTGGAAACCAGCGCCACCTTGTCACATCGCTCTGAACTCTCTGAGTTCCCACAGCCTCTGATCCTTGGTTCTGTGACAGACTTAACTTCACATCGTGTCCTTAAGTGCTACCAGAGCTGGCACTCTCACAAGAAGGGCCCTCTGGCCCCTGCTGCTGCTCCTGCTGCTGGTGGAGCCCTTGCCTGTGTCTCACGGCATCCGCTTTGAACATGGCTCTCAGGAGCTCTGGCGGCGGAGTGACTGCACATCGTCTGCTAACTGCAAGGTCAGCCCACTAGTAAGACCAGGTGACCTGAGCCAGCAGGCTAGAAGAAGAAATGCCTAAATGTTTGAAGAAATGTACACGGAATTTGTGATCAAGGCAACGCATGTCAAAACCCCAGGAAGATACAGATTTATGCCTATTGGGGGAAAAAATGAAAACATCTGTACTGGAGAAGATGTGGATTATTTGGACGTCAGCATTACTTTATGAATTGAAAGTCACGTGCCCTACAACTTGTCCTTTATCCTCGTGGGTTGGTATCCAAGGAAGGTGTCGGCTCCTGTCTTCCGGGGCATTGACAGCAATGTTCGTGGCCACACCCTCTGTCTGTAATAGCAGACATCTGGCACCATCCAAACCCTCATCAGCAGGAGAGTGAGCAAAAAATGGTGGTTGATTCAAACCAGCAGAATACTAGACAGTTCTAAAAGGGAACAAATGACATTCGATGGGTGGATTTAGCTAAGACAGATGGGTATTTGAAAAAGAATAGGTGAGAAATAAATCATGTATCTGTAGCATGGCTGTTGTTGGGTGTGCTTGAGTCCATTCCAACTCATGGTGACCCCGGGTGTCCAAGCTGAACTGTCCCCTACGGTGTCACCAAGACCTGTCCTATCAGAGGAAGGTCAGCCCCCGATACATACATCATGGGTCTGGTAAACGCAGTTGTACAGTGATGATTATTCTTTGTTATTTTAAGCTATGGAGAGCATGAGACAGAGATCATAGGAGTCAGACCTATATCACGTCATGGTACATTGCTCACCTCCACCGATGGCCTTGCTTTGGCAGCACATATATTAAAATTGGAACGATACAGAGAAGATTAGCATGACCTCTGTGCAAGGATGACATGCAAATTTGTGAAGCATTCCATATTTTAAAAAAAGAGGAGGAAGAAGAAGAAGAAGAAGCAGTTTAACTTTTTTGTTGGTGACAGAGCCAGATCTTATGCCCAAGGACACCAGACTACCCTGACAATGACGGTCCCGAGGGAGGGAAGAGTAGAGTGGAGTAGGAGTACAGAGTAGCGCAGAGCAGATAGTTGTTCCTCCAAACCTCCAATGGGAGGAAGGTTAAGATTTGTTCCCCACCACCACCAAGGAGTTGAATTTTTCTTGCAAAGTGGGGAAGTCACGAGGGATTAGAGAGCATGGTAGCAGGGAGGCGGTGGGTGGGCCGGCAGTGGGAAGCAGGGAAGTGAGAAGAGATAAGTGCAGTCCCACAGGCACTCAGCCTCTGCGTCTGCGCAGCCGGGAGAAGAGGACCAGAGTGGCCTCAGTTGGGAGCCTGTCTCAGCATCACTTTGCAGCTGTTGTTTATTTTGTCCCAGGGATGGTTACTGGGAGCCAGGGAGCCCAGGCCTAGAGCTTCGTAAGGTGGAATGGGAGGACTCCGCAGAGTTTTCTCAGCCATAATGTTTACAGGATCAAATCTCCAAGGCTAGTTTCTTACAGAGCAGCTGGTGGACTAAAACCACTGTCCTTTCCGTGAGCCATCAAGTACTTTAATCACTGCACCACCAGGGCTCCTTTCCCAAGGACAGGGGTCTCCAAATACCCATGAAAGCCACCCATCTTCCTCCAACAAAGGACAGAGCCACTGAGGCTCATGGCATCCCCCGTGTGTCAGACAGATGGCTGCTGCTGAGATGTGGATCTCCAGGCCTTGCTTCTGAGATGCCCCCAGGTGGATTCGAACCTCTAGCCCTCTTGTTAGCAGTGGAGCACAGAAGCACGTGCACCACCCATGGACTTCTCACAAAGAATGCCTGTCTCGACCTGGCCAAAGTTTCCAAATTCTTGGACTCATAGGACAAATGCATTGTTATTCATAGTACCACAAACAACACTCATCATAATCTATTGCTGCTCTCACCCCCACTTCTGCCAGCCAACATAAATTTGAGTTAGGATGTCTTTCTCTTCAAGGCACCCATGCGATTGTGTTAGTGGGGGTGACTGCAGCAAAGGAGAACGTGTTTGAGTGCATGGATGACTTGAGCTGTGAGAGAAGGAAGTATGTGAGTGACAAGAAGGTTAGGTGTGGCAGTAAGATCACGCCCATCGGGCCATAGAGTAGCGGTTCTCAACCTGTGGGTCGCAACCCCTCTGGGGGTCAAACAACCCTTTCACAGGGGTCGCCCAATTCATAACAGTGGCAAAATGACAGTGATGAAGTAGCAACGACAGTAATTTTATGGTTGGGAGTCACCACAGGTGAGGAACTGTATGATAGGATCTCGGCATGAGGAAGGTTGAGAACCACTGCCCTACAGGGTCATTTTGGTGGTACAAGAAACTCAACAACTTTTGAGGGTGGAAACGTTGGTCTGGACTCTAGAGAAGGACATCGGTGCTAAAGACAGCCGTCTTTTTCACCTGCGATAAAATGGGAGGGCAGCATAGTGCACACCTGCAGGGTCTGTGACGTGGAGATGTCCCGAGCAAAGGCCAGTGGTACCAAGTTCATGTACCTCAAGGAGTGAGCTTGTAGCTCCCGCTCTGCCTAAAGAGTTCACCTAGTCTTAGATAGCAGTGCTCCCTCTGGATCTCTGCTGGAACATCTGTTTCAGAGATTGGCAAGCTGTGGCCCATGAGTCAAATCCTGCTTGCTCCTCCTTTTGTAGATAAAGTTTTATTAGGACATTGCCCTGCCCAGTTTGTCTACAGCCACTTTGGGATGACAATAGCATGGTTGCATAGTTGCACTGGGAACTGTAAAACCCACAAAGCCTAGAATATTTACAGTGTGCCCACTGACCGGGGTTTGTCAATTCCTGACTTGAAGGGCAAGAAAGTGAACTAGATGCTGCTTCCCAGAAAGAATACAAGCCCTAAAGCAGGGCTACTCATGGTCTTTGCAACAGAAGGTTAAATGTAGTAGTGAAGACAGCTGATGGTGCCCGGCTATCAAAAGATACAGCATCTGGAGTCTTAGAGGCTAGAAACTAAACAAGTGGCCATCTAGCTCAGATGGAACAAAGCCCACATGGAAAAAGCACACCAGCCTGTATGACCACGAAGTGTTGAAGGGATCCAGTGTCAGGTATCAAAGAACTAAAAATTGTATCATTATAAATGAGGGGCAATACAGATTGGGGACCCAAAGCCCATCAATAGCTGGTGACATCCCCTTATAGAGGGGTTGCAGGGAGGAGAGGAGCCAGTCAAGGTACAGTGTGGCAACAATGAAACATGCAACTTTACTCTTGTTCTCAAATGCTTCCTCCCACCCACTATCATGATCCCAATTCTACCCGACAAATTTTTTTTTTTCAATCATTGGGCGCATTAGCTTAGTGCGGTGTGGCCGGGTATCAGTAGCCTCCTGTTGCGCTGCCCTCCCCTGTGTGCATGTGGGGATGTGGGGTGTGGCGAGAGACGGCTCCTCCCCCTCCTGACGTGTCCCTCCTCCCACAGCCCACCCGGAGAGAGCCGCCCTGCTGTTCGTGTCCAGCGTCTGCATCGGCCTGGTGCTCACGTTGTGCGCCCTGGTCGTCAAAGTGTCCTGCTCCAAGGACGTCCGGGAGCTGCGGCTGCAGAGGGACCATCTGGTGGCGAGGAGTGACAAGGCGGAGGAGGACAGCAGTGAGGACGAGGGGGAGGAGGAAGGGGACTCCTCAGACTCGGATCTTCCAGGGGAACGGTCGGCATTTTGTAGGACTTCATATCCCGTCTACAGCTCCTTAGAGGCTGCGGAGCTCGCGGAGAGGATCGAGCGCAGAGAACAAATCATTCAGGAGATATGGATGAACAGTGGCGTGGACAGCTCGCTCCCACGGAACATGAGCCACTTCTACTGAGGACCCACCCTCCCATTCTGGGAAGGACCCAGAATGCCCTGCACTTCTGTCTCACTTGTACCTTCTGTGAAGGAGAATCTGAAGCCAGGAAGATAGGAAAATGGACATTTCCAATTGTTTACAGCACAGTCCAAAATAAAGCGGGAGGTTAGAAGCCACTGTTCACTGACTTAAATGAATGCCTAGACGTCGATGGAACTGAAGTTCCTAACTCCTGAGTACAGGCACTGTTTCCATCTATTTAACCCTTTATTCCTCACAGCAGCCACGTGAGACAGTACTGTCAGTCCCACACTGCAGAGGAGCAAAGAGGGGAGTGTAAGAAGAGTTCACACCCCACACCTCCTCTGTGGGTGGTTTTCCATCACTAGCATTTATTTAGCTGTTGAGGGCCAGCGTTCACACCTGTGAAGGGCCAGGGGGCCCACATTTTAGACTCTGTGGGCCATAGGTCACTTTCACCACCATTCAACCCTGTCCGGCAAAAGCAGTCCTATGTAAACAAGCAGGAGTGGCCGGGTGCCCATAAAAGAAATTTGGATTTCATTTCATTCGTACACTTCTTCTTTGCTGTTTTTTTTTACCAGCTTCTAAGTATATTTAAAATGTCCAATCCACTCCTGACTTCAGAGGGATACAAAAGCAGGCGACAGGCTGGACCTGACCTGCCAAGGGTTAACTATATTTGAAGTCCACAAAAGCCAACAGATTTTGGTTCTAGCCCCTCACAGAAACAAGGGAAGCCCTTCTGGTGATAAGAGCGCTTACCCAGCACTCCCAGGGCCAGCATGCAGTAGAGTCCGTGTGTAAGTCACTGAGAGAGCTAGGTGTGTCCAGAGTGAGCAGAGGGAGATGGGGAGGGGATGGAAGAAGGAGGAGTTAAGGAAAAGGAGTCTCTCAATGAGAGAGTTCAGTAGCGGTTCCTTCGGAAGACGTCCCAGCGCACAATGGGCTTCTAGTCCTGGAGTGGACTGGCTGGTTTCCTTTCTTGCCCCTGTAAGGCTGAAAGAGGACACTCTAGGTCAGCAGTTCTCAACCTTCCTCATGCTGCCATGACCCTTTAATACCGTCCTCATGTGGTGGTAACCCCCAACCATAAAATTATTTTTGTTGCGACTTCATCACTGTAATTTTGCTACTGTAATGAATTGGGTCACCCTTGTAAAGGGTCCTTAGATCCCCAAAGGCGTCACGACCCACAGGTTGAGAACGGTTACTTAGGGACTATTGATAGTTACTGCATTGGGCTGCTAACTGAAAGGTTGGAGGTTTGACTCCACCCAGAGGTGCTTCAAAGAAAGGTACACACACACACAAAGTCATCTCTTGAAAATTCTCTGGGACACAGTTCTCAACTCTGACACACACACACAGGCCCCCTATGAGATGAATTCAACTTGATGGCAATGGTTTGGGGCACAGAATAAAAATAAGCATGTTCCATCGGTCACACATACCCATAGGAGTCAGCCCTCTGTGCCTTCTCTTATCCAACCCCACAGCATCCTGGAAGCAGGCGGGTGTGAACTGAGGGTGGGGATGAGGCGGCAGACTTGGGACGGGTCATGCATCAGGCCCCACAGCCAGGAAAGACTGTTTAGGGAGCAGAAAGCACAGTCTTGCTCTCTTGGAGTCGCTGTGGGTATCAAACCACCAAGCAGCGGGGCTCCTAACAGGAGCATGTGCAAAATGCTACCACTGTCAGGGTTTCTGAGAAAGCCCCAGGTCGTCTTCCAGTGGAGGGAAGGGAAAACAGAGGTGCATCAATGGAGACATCCCCTCTTCCCCCGCCTTGGCTAAGCCACTTTCAAAGTGACCATTTCCATACAGAGGTCCATGGAGGTGGGCCTGCAGGGAGGGTGGTTGGCTGGGTCAGCAGGGTGGACAGGCTGGGTGGCTGGAGCAGAGACCCCGTCCTCATGTACAAGTGCAGACGATGAGGAACAGACCAGGGAGTCGGGATGACAGGGTCCGAGGCAGTCACCACAGATGGAGGGATTCCCAATCCCAGCAGAGGATGAAGGGGGCATCTGTCTCCAGTGTCCGCATCTGCACAAGGATGGTGTTCTGATCCAACAGAGCCGCTGGTCGGAGCACTTCCACGCTGCAGGGGCTGCCTTCCCCCAGCCCCACATCCAATCCTCCAGTTCCTGGAGTGGAGAGACTGGGACCAGACGGCTGCCTTCTTGCGGTTGAATCATGGTAGCCACAAGTTGCACTTCTCCAGTTCACAAAGGAGCTACCCCCGCCTCACCCCACTAGCTGACCTCAGTCACCCAAGCGCCTGTTGAGTTTCACATTAGTGTTGGCAGAGTCCCCTCCCTCTGACCACATGCACACAGACCCACCCAGCGCCCTGCAGGGGCATCTGGAAGACAGGCCTGCCAAGGCTCCAGGGCCCACTGTGAGAGTGAGTCGTGGCCCTGTGCAAATGCAGTGGGTTGTATATTTGCATGCTCCGGGCCCCAAAGAGGAATGAAAGGAGCCTGTGGGATCCTGCTGAGAGTGTGTTTGGCTGGGCCCCGAGCCCAGGAGAAGAGATGACCAAAGCAGATTCGGACGAGGGAGCGCAGACGGTACGCAGAGGCTGGAGGAAGCGCCACAGGGACTTGGGCCATCCCCAAACTGAGGTTCCATGGTTTCCTCGCCATGGGGTTCCGGAAGTCCGCCCCTCGGTGGGAGGCTTACACACGTCACTCTACCAGGCCCTTGCTCCAAATGCTGACTCTCGCGATGTGAGCTGCCTGCTGCGAAAGTCTGCTGTCCATGCACCGAGCTCCTTGGGTGGCAGCCCAGTGTTTTCTGGTGCCGTGGCATCTGTATGCCCTCTGGGAGAAACCACACACCTCTAGGGACCAAGCAGTCTCTGTGGAACCGTTAATGAGCCTTCCTCCAATCCTGTTGCTACGTTGTTTTCATATAATACAGTTTCTCTGATTATTTGCTCAGTTAACCCTGATAATCAAGATAAAGCCAGGGTCTCCGAGGAAGAGTCCTTCCTTGTGGATGGTTCCAGGCCTTCCGTGGTGCCTTCACGTGTAGAAAGTCCTCATATGGCATTTCTCCTCCTTCCCACGAGGGCATGCTGTGTTCTTAGAGATATGAAACCAGTACACTTATGATCTTATGCATATAAGAGGATAGGTTTATACAGTGAGAAAGACTTTAACAGCTATTCAGTCCTCACAGCAGTACAGTGGGTTCAGTTCAACTCATTATATTATGCCATACTACATTATGCGATGCTACACTATACTCCACTGCAGTGTATTACACTACACTGCATTACTCTGTACTACATTATAGTATACTACACTGCATTATGCTACAATATAGTATATTACATTACACAATATTATGCCATACTACATTACGCTACGCAACACTATACTACACTACATTACATTACACTATCCTCTACTACATTACACTACAATATACTATATTACATTACATTATATTATGCCATACTATATTACGCTATGCTACACTATCCTCCACTCCATTACATTGTTACACTACATTACACCACACTACATTATGTTACACTACATTACACTACACTACATTATGTTATATTACACTGCATTACAGTACACTATTCTCCACTCCGTTACATTATGTTACACTACATTTCACTACACTCCACACATTATATTACACTGCATTATACTACACTACTCTCCACTCTGTTACATTGTATTACACTACATTATACTACACTGCATTATATTACACTACACAACACTACATTACATTACATCATCACATCCACAGATTAGGACGTCAGCCCCTGTTTTCAGGGGAACACGGATCAATGCATGATAAGAACAGGAACAGGTGTAGTTTGGACTTATGGCGCCTCCAGTATATAATGAGAACAAGGTCATTGCCTTCACCCCGCTACAGATGTGGCAGGAGTCCTTCGGGGAAGGTCATGGAGGCAGCAGACAATCTCTTCAACTTTCCGTGATGCTGGATCCTGCGTCAGGCAGGATCTCCGAAAGAGCAGCACTGCCCTGAATACTGCCCACGCTGAGACGCTAGACCCAGGGCCCTCTCCCTCCAGGCTGCCTCCTGCTTCTCTCTGACGTGGTCTCAGCCTGGTTTCAGGATGACCCAGCTCTGCCTCAGCAGTCTCATCTTTGAAATCTGCATAATAAAAGTTCCTTGCGAATGGTGCTAATGGGTCCCTGGGTGGCACAAGTGGTTACGTATGAAACTATTAGCCCAAAGGTTGGAGGTTCAGTCCTACCCAAGAGTGCCTTGGAAGACCAAACTCACTGCCATTCAGTCCATTCTGACCCATGGTGACCCTGCAGGACAGGGTAAAACAGCCCCGGAGGGTTTCTGGAACAACAACTCTTTACAGGAGCAGATAGCCTCATCTTTCTCCTTCTGAGCGGCTGGTGGATTGGAACCCCTGGCCTGGTTAGTAGCTCCATGCATAACCCACCAAGGCTCACATGCCATGGAAGACAGGTCTGGGTATCTCCTCCCCGAAGGTCACAGCCTTGCAAACCATGTGTAGCGGGCACACATGGCCTTGCCTGGATGACAACTGGCTGCGCTGGGGCGTGACAGTAAGAACATGGACGGCACACTGGCGTTCCAGTGAGAGCAGCCGTCCTGCGGGCTTCTAAACAGCAGCAACTAGCATTCCCTGGGCCAAGAGTGCACGATGTAGACTACGCTGAGGACAGGTCAGCGGTTCCAACCCCCGAGTCACACTTCGGGACAAAGATGTGGCAGATGGCGTCCTTGGAAACGCTCTGGAGACAGTTCTACTCTGCCTCCCAGGGTCCCTCTGCGTTGGAATGGACTCGACGGAAGCAGGTTTGGTTTGGATCTTACCGAACCGCAAGGCTGAATGAGAACCAGGCCACTCACTCTGGCCCTGCTACAAAGCAGAGTTTGTGGAGAAGCCATCGCTCCCTTAGCAGAGTGCGGAGGGAAATGTCAAGGACTGTACTTCCTCTGGTTCTGCAGCCAACTCCAGCGGGCAGCCTTCCATGCAAGGACGTCCAAGGCCAGGCTGGGCTAGTCATCAACTTAGAACTGCAGTCATCTGGGGATGAGAAGTCCATTGTATGCCTGACCAGCAATGCCAAATTGCCCAAACCCCATGCCAAGATTCAGCCTCAGCCTTCACGATCGGTTCTTAAATACTCTCAACGAGACAAATGCCCTGCGCCCTGGAATCTCCCATGGTGCACAGCTCCAGAGGCAAGGACGAGCCATGGTGATGCAGGAAGCCAGCTAATGATGAGAAGTCACCGTAATCACTTTGAAATCGACACTTGGAATCCACAAGCAACAGCCCAGGCTCCTCGGAATGAATGGGACGCTATCTCATCCCAGATGGTGACAATCCAGGGCAGGCTGCCCACTCCAGTAGCCGCGGGTCCCATGTGACTATTTACACTTGAAATCATCCAGAGGCAGTAACAACTAGAACGTCCATTTCTGAGAACAGACCCTCATACAGCAATATTCATTGCAGCGCCACTCGCCGCCACGTAAAAGTCTGTCACCAGATGAGTGGATAGCAACATGGGACACACCCACAGGGACACAGTGGCACTGCGGGGCTGTTAGCCAGAAGGTCAGCAATTTGAAACCCCAGTCCCTCGGCAAGAGAAAGGTATGGCTTTCTGTTCCTCTACAGTCGTGGGAACCCACCAGCATGCTTCTCTCCTGTCTTCAAGGCTCACTCAGCATTGATGGCTTGGCACGCGGTGAACTCGGATCCACACGATGGGTCTTCCTTCACGAGAAACCAGGGCCGGACACGTGCTACAGACCAGTATGTGCTTGAAGCATGAAATGTCTGAAAGCATCATTCTGAGAGACCTAAGCCGGACACAACAGAACAGATACTGCATGATTCCTTATAGGAAACACCTGAGACATGCCAGTCTCTAGCAACCAGAGTGTCCTGACAGTGGCTGCCAGCGGGCAGACAGGAGGAAGGGGAGAGGACGACTCCCCCTCCGGGCACATTGAGCAACAGTCATGACACAGGGTGAACTTCATGGTGAGTACAACTGACGTCTCAGAACAGGACACTCGAAGGAGGTTCAGGGCCAATGCTTTGCTGGGGGGGATCCGGCCACAATCCAAGCTCCTTCCTCCCATGGCGATGGTCAGGAACAGAGCGAGAGTGCCTTCGGGTCAAGCAGAGTTAGTCTGGGGCCAAAGGGAACTCCAGGCAAATCCTCAGGGCCCCAAGTGTCACTCCTGTGAGCCCCTTCCGTGGGCTGCCTGAAGGCCACTGCTGCTCCTGCAGAGCCCTGGCCTCGTGGCCTCAGACTGCGCCCACCTCTCTCTTCTGAGATGGACACGGTCTGGAGCTGCTCTGTGGTCTGCAGCACCAACTGCCATGGCTTCTGCGGCCGCCCATGCTGCTGGCCGGTCCCCTTCCTTGGTCCCTCGAGAGAAGCCTCTAAAGTGGTGCAGAGGGCAAATGCATTGGCTACCAACCAAAAGGCTGGTGGTTTGAGTCTACCCAGGGGTCCCGTGGAAGAGGGGCTGGAGACCAACTTGGGGAGAGTCAGTCATTGGAAACCCTGTGGGACACAGCGTCTGTCTAACGGGCGTGGGGACAACTTCAGGGAACTGGTTTGGTCCGGGGTCCTTCAGTCTCCAGAGAAGAAGGTAGCTACCCGGCCGGCTGTCTGTCTCTCCAGAAAGGCCTGGGACTTGTCTCCCAGGAAGAGCTTTCTCCGCAATTTCTCAGGCAGAACACACTGCTGGCTCCTGCCTGCCGCTCCCTCCTTCCTCCCATCTGTTCTCTGAGCGCCTCGCGCTTTAGGAAGAGATTCCTGGAAGGTGCACGCTTCCTCCTTTGAGAGTTTCGGTTGACTCGGGCAGAGAGGACGAAGTAGCCGTGGACATGGGCCTTAAGGAACGAGCCAGCTGAA
>PVJH01025822.1:0-30931 GCA_004026705.1 Nesogale talazaci | reverse complement strand
TGGAGAGGCAGCCTATTCCGAATGGGAGTTTACTTGTTCGCTACTCCCGGAGGCCCTAACTTCCCAAAGGGGTTCAACCCCTTCCTCCCAGAGCACGGAGCTAGCTCGGCACAATCTGCCTATCTTTTGGCACCTGAGAGATGCCTGGGAGGCAGGTGTATCTGCTCAATATCCAACCTGTTTTTATGGCCAACCCCAATGAGACTGGCCACGAGAGTAAAGGAGTCAGGGTTTGTCACTATTCCAAGACTACGGTTTCATAACAGCCATAAAAAAAAAAAAAAAAACAAGGACTCGACTTTGCCCAAGGATATAGAATCAAGGGTGAAGCGCTCCAGCTGTGCAGCTAACAATGCGAACCCTTTCAGCAAGTTGGCCAGAGTCTCCAGTACCAGCTCTGGGCCTGTTGAGGAGGCCGTAAAAGAGATCGGAGACACTGCCTGTGGGTTAGATAGGAAGGAAGACTCCCCGCCGCCCAGCAATCTGTCAGGGAGGTCTTCTCTCTGCCTCCAACAGATGCTCAGATAATTACTCGAACCCTAAACCAGCCCGGATGCCACCCAGTGGATTACAGCCCATCACGTCCCCAGGCGGACAGACCTGCCTTGTTCCTTAGGGTGCTTTTTTGGACTGTAATCTTTACACTGGGGGGAAGAGGGAGCTTTTTGCGCCTGTCCAAATGTGCAGGCTCAGACACCCACAGGGGAGGTTCTGCCCTGTCCTACTGGGTAGCACTGAGTCCAAATCGACGTGATGGCAGTGACCTCGGTTTAGTTGACTGTCCCTCAATGTTCTCCCTACTTTGGGGTCTTTTCTTCTTTTAAAAAAAATCATTTTATTGGGGACTCACAAAAGTCTTATCACAACCCATCCATCCATCCATTGTGGCAGGCACATTTTTACATGTGTTGCGATCATTCTCAAAACATTTTCTTTCAACTTGAGCCCTTGATATCAGATCCTCATTTCCCCCCCCTCCTCCATCCCCCACCCTCCCTCCCTTCCTCCCTCACGAACCCTTGATAATTTATTTTTTTCGTGTCTTACACTGACCGATGTCTCCCTTCACTCACTTTTCTGTTGTCTATCCCCCTGGGATGTCTTTATCCCACCCCACCCCCCAACCCCAAACTATGAGCATAAGTTACTTTTCAAACTCTGTATGACACTGCAAGTGAAATGTGTACATGTATATATTTAAATTAACAGTGTATCACGCACAGTTCACCAAATCCTTAAATAGTTTCCAGGAACCTGATTATAAATGGCTGCGTAATATTTTCTACTCTATTTAAACATGTTCATATGTTTGGACTTTTCAGTGGTCTAGATTCTTTCCTATTTTAAAAAGCCTATGTAACCATACATTTTTCTTTTTCGTTTTTTTTTTAATTGGGGGCTCTTACAGCACTTATCACGATCTGCGCATTCATCCATTGTGTCAAGCACATCTGTACATATGTTGTCATCATCTTTTTCAAAACATTTTCTTTCCATTAAGCCCATGGTATTAGCTTCTCATTTTTTTCCTTCTCCCCCATGCTTGCTCTTCGATGTCCTCTTGATAATTTATAGGTTATTCCTTTGGGTTTTTTTTCATGTTTTACATCAACTGCTGTCTCCTTTCACCCACTTTTCTGCCGTCGGCCCCCCTGGGAGGGAAGCCGTACATTGATTATTATGATTGGTTCCCCCTTACTCCCTCTACCCACCCCTTCCCTTCCTAGTATCGCTGCTCCCCTTATTGATCCTGAGAGATTTTTCTGTTCTGGAGTCTTTGTGTTACAAGCTTTTATCCCAGTATACATGTGCTGCTTTAACCAGATTTGTAAGACAGAATTGGGGACATGATAGTGGGATGGGAAGGAAGCATTAAAGAACTAGAAGAAAATGGTGTGTTTTGTTGGTGCTGTCCTGCACCCTGATTGGCTCATCTCTCCCTGGTGACTCTTCTGACAGGGGATGCCCAATTGACTACTGATGGGCTTCGGGTCTCCTCTCTGCCCACCCCCTCATTCCCACTGATATGACTTTGTTTGTTTGCTCATTTGTTTGTTTTTGTGTCTTTAATGCCTAATCCCATGGAAATCTCATGATTACACACTGGTGTGTTTCTTCAACATGTGGACTTGGTTGCTTCTCAGCTAGATGGCTGCTAATTTATCTTCAAGCCCTTAAGACCCAAGAGACTATATATTTTGATAGCTGAGCACCATGAGCTTTCTTCACCACATGCAGCAATCACGTCAGCAAAAGTGAACATCACAGAGTGTCAGGTTAATAGAACAAAGTGTTCTTGCACTGATGGAGTACTTGAGTGGAGTCCCAAGGTCCATTTGCTGCCATAACACTTTACAACGACATATATGTACATAGATCTACTGCCCTACCATTATATATCAACATATTTACATATATACGTGCCTGTATTTAAACTTCTATAAATTTCCTTTGCCTCTCAGTTCTTTCTTCTATTTCATTTTACTTTTCTCATGTCCCATTATCATGTTCAACCTTCATTTGGGTTTTCTTAATTCCTCTTAGCTACATTATCTTTGACTGAGGGACCCCTCACCTTGCCCCCCCCCCCCCCGCAAAGATCCTATGCCCTCCTCACCATCAATTTTTAATCATTTATTCATCCTTTGTCCCTGGGTTTGTTGACACCTCCCTCCTATCTCCCCACCTCCCCCTCTCCCATGTCCCAACTATCCATTTTTCATTTGCTTTGATTATTTCATTAGGATGATTTCCTAGAAGGAAATTACTAAAACAAAGAGTTATCAACTTTAGATGTGCTGCCAAAACTTCTTTTCAGAAAAAAACAAGATGCACCACTTTGCACATATTCACTAGTAATATGAGGGTGTCTGCTTCATGACAGTGAGCCCTGGTGGTGCTGTCTGGTAAGCATGGGACTGCTACCCACAAGGTTGGCAGTTCAAACCCACCAGCCAATCTGAGGGAAAACCATGAGGTGCTTGTTGCTTTATTTTCTGATTTGTTGTATTCTTGTCAACAGTGAATTGTTGCAGTTTTAAACTATTTGCAAATTTAAAGGAGCATTACGTTACTTAATTCTCATTTTCCATTGTTGACTATTAACTATAAAAATTGAAGCCTTATACAATGCAGCCTATAATAGCAGAAGAAGTGGAATTAACTTAGAAAGGTGACATCGCAAACCCATGGGGGAAAAGAATGCTAACTACAGAAGGCAAATGAGACAACATTAGACCTTCATGCACGTGTTAGGCCAGTGCTCACCAAATGTGAGCCTGCATCTGAATCCCCGAAGGAGCTTTGAAAACCACAGCTTTGGGGGTGCTGCTCTTAGGGTTTCTGATTCAACAGGTTTGGATTGGGGCCCAATAACTGGATCTTCTAGGGAATTCTCAGGTGGTGCTTATGCTGATCCGAGAACCACACTTGAGATCCATTTGATTGTTGGATACCAACACACACACACACACACACACACACACACACACACATACACACACACACACCACCACCACCATCTAGTGAATCCCGACACAGAGCAACCCTATAGGACTGAGTTGAACAGCCCCATGACATTTTCAAGAGTGATCCAGATGGAAGCTGACTGCCATGTCTGTTCCCTGCAGACTGGCTGACAGATTCAACGAGCTGACCTCTCTAATTGGAAGCCAAGCACTTAATGGTTGTGCCGCCAGGACACCTTCTTACAGGACAAATACTAGACAAACCAAAGGAATGAACGCTAAAAAAAATCATTTCTATATTTGAGCCCATATTTTTCAGCCACTGTGTCCACCCATCTAAACGAGATGCTTCCTATGTTCCATGATGTTCTGCTTTCTCAGAACAGAGAAAGCAGAGATTTAAACTAGAGTTTAAACCAGAAAACCTAAAAGCAGGTGAAACAGTTTACTAATTCAAGGGATGGTTATTTTAAGAAGTAAAATAAAGAGATAGTGAGTCATAATCGAACTTAATCAAATACAAATACAAACACCCCAGATTAGACAAAAGACAGGGCAGACCACCACAGATTGCAGGGGGATGTTTTGAAAGTATCAAGGAAAGTCTTGTAAAACTGTGCAGATAAATTCAGAGGAAAGGCATAATCAGGAGAGGTAGAAAATCTAAAATAAGCTTTGAGACAGGTCTGAAGATGCTACTCCTAAAGGGGTCAAAGTTCAAAGCATCAAAGAGCAGTATGGTACTTCTGGGGTCAACGTGGCTAGGCAAGGATTCTAAGTGCCTTGACAACTAACACCTAGTAATTTCCCATGATGTGATCGACCACCACATAATCACTTCCATAATGGAATCTGCTATGAATGGCCAATCGGTTGTAAAGTGATCAGGGGATTGGGTTGAAGAATAATGGTAATATCTCAGTCCCCTCATAAGCATGTAAAATCTGGACAGTGAGTAGAGAAGACCTCAAGATAATAGGTGCATTTGAAACGTGGCGTTAATGAAGAATACCGAAAGTACCACGGACTGCCAGAAGAACAAACACGTGTTTAGAAAAGGTATAGCCAGAATCTTCTTCACATCACATACCCAATCCAATCAATCAATTGAGATGAAGTTCCCTCCAGGTGTCACCTGCTTCCAAGATGAGTGGACGATGTCGGAAAGTTTTCTGAGTTTGTGCTGTATCTGAATCCTGCATCTGGGGTAGGGATCTCTGGTTCTTTAGACTTGAGCTAATAGCCTGCCATGTTGTATGCTGATCCTGGGAGTCATCAGTAGACTGCCACCTGACCTGCCAACCTTGGATTCAGCCCTTCTGCGCCACTTCTTTGTCATCGTCTTGATCATCTTGAGTTCATCAGCCACTGCAACTCCATGAGTCAGCAAGACTCCAAACTAACATTTGACCCACAGGCTTGGAACATGCTCCAACGTGAAATGTGTCCACATCTATAATGGTGTGAGTTACACGTTTCTCTATATAGACATGTATAAGTTTCATCGGTTTTGCTTCTCTAGAGAAACTTAGATGAATAGATAACACATTGTTTTATTTTTGTTTTGGGCATCACTGCCCTCTGGTGAGAGTACTGCTGTTGGATTTGAACTGCCAACCCTGTGGACTGCAGTCCCACACACAAACACTACGCCACCGGGGCTCAGCCCTACCACTTTATTTTAAAGCTAGCAAAACACATGATTTAAATTGTTCCAGTACTCAAAAAGAGAAAAGTTGCCTCTGATTTTTTTTTACTGTTTTTTAAAGGCAACAAACACTGTGACAAAATCTCTGAAAGATACCCCAAAAAGGAGACTACAGACCTCATTTCCTTTATCAACCTAACCAAAATATTAACAACTGAATGCAACAATATGGGTAAAAGTGATTATCATTGCCACTCTACAGCATCTGTTAAGTCAAGGCAATAAATCTAAGCAGGAGGTGTACATATTTGAAAGAAGCAAGAAAAAATTCTTACTCTTTTCAGATAAAATGAGTATCTATCAGAGAGTCCCTAGAGAATAAAGTGTCAGACAATGATAACACAAATAGCTTCCTGCCTCCTGGAAAAAATATCAGAAAATAACCACTTTCTTTCAAGCTCAGAAGAATTAGCTAAAAAATATGATAAATTTAAGAAATCTAAGAACAGCAATTTATACAAAATAATCACAACATATGTGCTACTGAGATAAAATTAGAAGATTCCATTGATGGACAGAACGAGAGAGTTCATAAAATGAAGAGGCGTCCCTTTTAGATACGCCACCTGAACTTTGGTAAGCGGAGAAAAAATTGTTAGTCTTTGAGCTGTGAAATCAGTGATAGACTTCCTCTTGGGTAAGAAAACCATTTTCCTTTAACCCAGCACCCTGATGGCTGCGTGACTATAGAACGATAAAGCACGAGCCATGTTGTCGTGAATAAGAGGCCAGATTGTGCAAAGGGGCCAGAAAGGGGTAAGGTGGAGAGAAATAAGGCAGAGATCAAAGTAAGGGAACCCATCAAAATTTAAGTCTTCTTTTCTTGCAAAAGGACAAGTTGGACATAAAAAGAAAAATCCAAACCAGAAGGGGGGAACGATATCAGACTTTCACTTGTGAGCACTGGGTGTACAGAAGGTTGTGGATGACAGTGGAAGCCCAAATTCATTTGCAGGGTCTGCACAGGGATTAAACTTCTGTTGTGTCTCCCCTTAACATCGTCCAGGGATGCAAATAGTCCTGCTATTTGACAGAGATCATTGTAAAGTTAGTTATGGCAGATGTCAGCATGTCATACCTTATGATGTGATCTCCCTTGTGGCCCAGCTTAAAGTTGTTTCTGTTTGTCATATTGTCTAGTTTCTTTCTGATTGAGGTTTTTCTATGTTTTATCTAGCCATTGCTGTTGGGTTAGGGTTGTTCATTTTTGTTTGTTTGCCTCTTATTTGTGTTTTCTATGATTTTTCTGTATGTGAAATCCAGAAGGGGTCAATTTACAGAGACAATAGATTAAGAATTACTAATAGATACAATAGGTTAATAGCTGGATTAATTATTACCTAGGGGCAGTGGTGAGATTCAGTCAGTCACACAAGTTCAGCAGAGCTGATACCTAATATTTGTTTGAGTTCAGCAATCCATTTGTTAAAATGACATTGGTAATCAGGATTCTCTATAAAGTGGGAGGCTGGGGTGCTGCCCGATGTGGAAATTAGACATTTAAATTTGTTACCCTTTTTGTGATGTTCATCTGTGCAATAACTTTGTCTAAGGGCCCATATGTGTTAGTCTGGGTTGACTAGAGAAACAAATTCATAGGCATGCAAATGTACATAATAGAGAACTTTATAGCAAAGAGTAATTGTGTATTAAGAGAACACCCCAGTCTAGTCCAGATCAAATCCATAAGTCCAATATGAGCTCATATGTCCAATACCAATCTATAACTTCCTTCTGGAACTCACACAACACACACAATGACGCTGAATGCAGGAAGATCACAGGCCAGTGGGTGGAAAGTCTTGTGGATGTAGTGGCGGTGGAAGTACCTCAGCACTGGCGTGGGTCTCCAAGTGACTCCTCCAGCTCCAGGCCTCTGACTCTATCAGTATATCACCATGAGGCTTGTCAACACAAATGTCTTGCAGGGAAAGAAGCAGAGTAAGTGTATCTGGCCTCCAGTGAGCTGTTATCTCAGTAGTACCTTCAAATGAGATCTTCAAGCTGTGACCTGATCGGCGGGCTAAGCTCCACCCCTTCACTCTTAATAGTCTCAAGTTGACACCAGATTATGTAACCACCACACACTAGTAAGGTTCATTCTGTCCACAGGAATAAGAAACTAGACCAAACTATGCTTGTGATCTTTATTTATTCAATTCGTAAAATGAACGATACTTTCGAGTAAACTCTACTCTCTAAATCCCTTGCATTTGTTCCTCAGGGGGCAAGTCTATAGCGCAGAGGAAAAGAGTCAAAGAACCACGGGGTGACATGCTGTCATCCGTTTCAGATTTGTGTTACACCCTAAATTTCTACAAGACATGAGTGAATTATGAAATGCCTGACAGTGTTCAAAGACCCAAAGTATCAACAGAACAATTGCTAGGAGTTCAGCAGAAACAGAAAGGCTTTTATTTTTTTTTCAAAGATGAACACATGTTCAGAGAAGTCACCTTTTTCTAACCTATAAAACACAATGACAATGATCTCATAAGCCTCCCTCAAAAGGAATGGGGTCCTGCCCCTACAGTGAAAAGATGGTGGAGGATACTCACACAGTCGATGATGCTCAGATCAAAGTGCAGAATATTGCACCTGAGGGTGGAAGTCAAGAAGTAATATGGAAATATCTTAAATAACAGTTCCATTGTTTTTAAAATATTTTTAGTAATACTCTAACACTCTTTCTTATAACATAATCCAGTTTTGTATACCTCTCTTATTGTTTGTATTTAAGTGTTAATTAGCTGTGTGAGTGAAGTACCTATCAGGGTGTCGTTATTTTAATACTTAAAACAGTTATTAAGGCAGTGACCAAACTGGTTGTTCAATTGCTTGAATCCACCACTGCCTAGAAACAGGGCAAGGGCAAAATGGAGAAATAACCACAATGAATACAAGAAGAAACTGTTCTGAAACTGATTGTCGTGACAATTGCACAGCTCTGCTTTCCATGACTGACCAATTGCATTGTATGACACAGGAATTCTGTGCCAGTGAAAGATTTTTTTAAAGACCATACTTGTTGCTAGTTATCATCAATTCTGTCTCCTGGTGACTGTGTGTGCAGAACTGCAGTGCAGTTTTCAAGGCTGTGCCACTCTGGAAAGAATTGTCAAGCCTTTGTACTGAGGTGTGTGTGTGTGTGTGTGTGTGTGTGTGTGTGTGTGTGGTGTGTGTTCATTCCTGCACTGTCAATTTCTGGCTTGTAGGCCAGTGTGTAAGTCTGGGTAGAATAGAAAAATTCATAAACATGCATATGTACATAAGGGAGCGGTTTATATACAAGAGAAAATGAACATAGCCCAGCCCAGTCCAGTGCAAGTCTGTAAGTCTGATACTAACCCATATGCCTGATACCAATCTATAAAGTTCTCTTCAGACTCACCAAACACATGCAATGACACCCAATGCAGGACAATCACAAGTCAGTGGGTAGAAAGTCTTTGGTTCCAGTGGCGTTGTGGGTATCTCAGCACTGGCAGGGGGCTCTCTGTGGCCTCAGACGTCTGGTTGCAACCATGTGGCTTCTCCTCAGGGATGTCTCACAGGAAGTCAGCCTCGTCAGTCAAGTGTCTCCAAGCCAGTGAGTGAGTGTCTCCTGCTTCCAAGAAGGAAGTACCAGATTTCCCAGAATTCTCAGAAGAGAAGCCCATGCCCACACAGAGTTCTCATTAGCTATCTCCAGATTGACAGGTAGACTCCAGCCCTATACTTTCAATCCTCAAATTGACACCAGATTAGGTAACTGCCACAGCCAGTCCCCCCCACCTACCCCAGAAACTCTGGAAGAGGAGATGTGACTATCAAAGTCAGGGACCTGGTTGGAACTTAAAGAAGCTTGTTTGTTTGTTTGTTTGTTTCTAGAAGACAAGAAGTAGGGCTTTTGAAAATGCCATTTAGCTTGGACCCACAATCCACGCTCCTGGAAGCAGCCATCAAGAAATCCAATGGATGAATCTGCTGCAGAAGACTCCTTTAAAGGGTTGAAAGGCAAAAACGCTGCTTTGTTCTCTAAGGTGCACCTGACCCAAGCTCTGATATTTTCACTCATCTCATAGGCATATGAAAGCTGGATAATGAATAAGGAAGTCCAGAAAAGAATGATGCCTTTGAGTTCCGATATTGGCAGTGAATATTGAAAGCACTGTGGACTTCCAGGACAAGCAAATCTGTCTTAGAAGAGGTACAGCCAGAATGTTCCTGAGAAGGAAGGACAGTGAGACTTCGTCTCAAGTATTTTGGACATGTTGTCAGCATAGACCAGTCCCTGGAAGAGGACATCACGCTCCGTCAAGCTGAAGGGCAGAGGAAAAAGGGAAAGAGTAGGAAGAAGGTGGTTTGACAGAACGGATGACGTGACAACAAAGGATTGGACATTGCAACCGTGGTGAGGACAGCACCGGCTGGCCGGGTTTGGTTTTGTTCCATATAGGGTCACCGTGATTCAGAACCAACTCGATGATACCCAATAATGACACTGGAATCCACTGCCATGGCGTCAATGCCAACTCTAGGTGACCCTCTGCTGGCTTTCCACAGCTCTGCGTCTTCGCGGGAGCAGGCTCGTCTTTCTCCCACAGAGTGGTTGGTGCGTTTGAACTGCCAACCTTGCAGATAGCAATCCAGGACCTACCCATCAACACCACCAGGCTATCAGACACCAGGAAAGTAATGCGACCGAGTACATCTGCTTGAATCTTCTAGCTGGATGCTTCAAAGTCAGGTGATAATGGCGAGCGTGGTGAGACAAGTACCACCAGGAGAAATTGTAACCATAGACTCTGGATCCTGAGCGCCTGCACAAGTCTGCAAAGCCCAGGTAGATCGGGACTTCCTTTCTAATGTCTTGTTTTGGCTGGGAGACTTGGGCTCTTTGAATGCAGCATTACCCAGAGCTTTGAGCACGTGGGGCCCGGGATTGAGAAGGGTTACAGAAACAACTGTGCCCTCAGCTGGCAAGCCTTGCTGTGCTTATCAGCCCAAACATGCCCACTCTATGCTGTGCAGACATTTTCGTACAGGAAGATAATTACTACAGGGATGAAAAGGAAAGTAGAAAATAGCACGTAATCTATAAAATAGTTTCAGAGAAGGAATAAATTCCTGCTTGGCACAAATAAAAGGATTTTTTTTTTTAATCCTGCCAGGAAAAAAAAAAAAAGTCAAGCTTAGCTTTCAGGAGAGTGAAAACCTCAAAAGTTTTGCCTGGAGGGATTTTCTTCTCCTACAAGAGAATTTTGAAAACTTTGACTTTCATCTACCTTGTTTGATCCATGGAAAGGAACATGGGCAAGGTCTTGGGGTGTACCCCCATTAACCTACCACTGTGGCGATGGGCCATGCTCAGAGTAAGATGAAGACCTTCGACCAAAGATGCCTGCTGGGTCCTAAGCAACCCCATGTAGTGGACACACTGTCCTTTGACCAAAGGCAGCCATCCAGTTGATCTTCAGAAGGTGCTAGTACAACAGAGGCGGCTTGTACCATGCCAGGGATAGGGACAGCAGACTCCTCAGCCCCAGCTGGACCCCTTCACTTTCAAACCCCTTTCATATCTTGAGCTGGCATATAAGATGTTTGAACAGAAGTTGCCATGGTATGAAAAAAGAGGTGGAGCGGGGTGGAAATCCACAGACAGTCAGCGCATACCCACAGATAGGCTCACTTTTCTCACAGCGCACAAGTCAGTAGTTTAATCAGAGAACTCCACCCCCACCTCAACACACATCCCACACACACACGCACACACACACACACACACACACACACACACCCCAGAGATGACATTAAGATTGTAGGTGAGGTTTCAGCAAGTCTACTGATGCCCGGTCCTCAACCCACTGTGTCCTTGAAGGAGTCCCCAAGCGGTGCCAAAAGTTAATGTGATGCATGACTAACCCCAAGGCCACCGGAAACCCAAGCCCAATCCAGAGGTGGAGCAGAAGAGAGGCCCGGTGTGCAGTTTCATAATCTGTCAGCTTGAGCGAAGGAGTCGAGCCTAGCCTGTCAATCAGATCATAGCCAGTGAGGTCTCTGCATGGACATGGTCTTCAGAGGATTCTGGGAATTCCTGTCTTCCTCCCTGGAGGGGGGACACAGATCCTCCCCGTGAGACAGTCCTGTGGACAAGCCACATGAAGCTACACTGATGGAGCCAGAGCCTTGGAACTGGAGGAGCCACATGGAGACCCGCGCCACCACCGAGCTTCTGCTGCCACTGGATCCACAAGACTTTCCACTCACTGGCCTGTAATTTCCTGCACTCAGTCATTGCATGCTTACATGAGTCTAAAGAGGAAATGATAGACTGACATTGGACATATGAGCGAACAATATCAGACTTACAGACTTGAGCTGGACTGGGCTGGGATATTTTCTCAATATTCAATTGCTCTTGCATATAGAACTCTTTTCTATATACATATGAGCGTCTATGAAGTTGTTCCTCTAGTCTACCTGGACTAACACACCTGGCAATCACAAAAAACACAGCCATTGAAAGCCCCGAGGACACAGTCCCGGGGGGGGGAGGGGAGGGAGGTGGAGGGAGCTGGGGGACATGAGTCAGAACTGCTCAATAGCTACAGATAAACGTGAACACCTGCCACCAAAGCCAGAACGGGTGGGTGTCAAGGCTGATCACTGGCTACAGGGGGGATGGGGGAGGCCCTCAGGTGGTCTGGGTGAACCTTCATTTTCGGGGAGCAGGAGCAGAGAGAAAGTGAAGCTCCAGCTCTAGATACTAGACACCTGGTTCAGGAGGGAGATGGTTCAAGGGAAGCTTTAGACCAGGAACAGGAGAAGCAGACGTGAAAGCCCTCTGTGCCCAGGAGTGGTCACTGTATGGGAGAGGCAGCTTCTTTCTGATACACGGGGACCCCTGGGTGTCTCCTCATCTCTGAGTCCCAGCTTACACCCCCCCCCCCAAGTGGTTGTGATCATCTGGCTTTGTGCCTCTCCTTGTGGACTGTCTATCTGCCCCTCTGCCACTCTAGGTCCAGCATGGAGCTGACATGTCACAGATGCCAGTGTGTCTCTGGGGCATCCCACTGGACCGCCAATTCCAGTCGATTCACTCTCCCAATCATTTCCTTCCTCGTTCTTATCTCGGCCTGCTTCCTGTTCGGATTCGGGTTGCCGAGAGCAGGTGCAGGTGAGTCGCACAGCCTTATCAAGGGGGCAGGCTTGGCGGGGTCAGCTTTCAGATTTGAGAAGCTGTGGGTAGATGCTGGAGCATGAGGTCAGAGAGCGAGCATCCTGGGCTGGCTTCCATGAGCTCAAAGCAGCTTTGTTTTCTCACGGACTCATTCTTTCATTCACGCATTCATTCACCCACTCTCTGCTCATCTACCAGGTATACTTTGAGTTCTGACTCCATGACTGGGACCTGCAGGCAGGTAGAGGCTGTGTAAGACCTTCCGGAATTTGGTGCAGAACCCTATAGCTTCCAAAATCTACAGGAACTCAAGTTCCTTATATCAAGTGGTAGCGTGCGTGCGTGCGTGCTATCATGCAGAATGCATTGGAAAGTGAATTATGGGACTCGGGTTAAAATTTGGCACCTTATCATTTGATCGCCTTTTTGTTTCATATTTTCTGCTTTCTTTTCAAATTAGGCTTTTCCTCTGCTTTTCTTTCTTATTTTTGTTTATTGGTGTTTTTCTGTATATGAATTCCAGGATAGATAAATCTTTCAAGTAAGTAACTAGATTAACGGTTTCTTGGAGGTCTAGTAGGGGAGGTTGGGAAATAATAGGACAAATAAGAACAAAAGGATCTAAAATTCATTGTGGTGGGGACGGTGCGACTCTTCTCAGTATGATTGAGCTATTGAGTTATATGATTGGTGGATTGTATGCCAATAAAAAGTGTGTTTGTTTTTTTTAAAAGACCATGATTAACGTGGAATGAGAGTGAAAAGTTACCCAGCCCAATCCAATCCAATCAAATGGTGCAGTATTTTCACATGATCTACACGCGCTGTCTTGTATCTTTTAAGTCGCTGTTGTTGCGCTAGTTATCCCACCTGTTGTTGTTGTTGTTGTTGTTGTCAGGTGCCAAGGAGTTGGTTCCAATGCTCACGACTGGCCTGGTCCCATTCACTCTCTCCACCGCCGTGTATCAGTCCATGGGCGCAGCTGCTGGGTCAACCCAAGGTAATGAGTTTTTTGATCTTTCGATTGCTACTTCCATGAGCACTGACTGTGGAGACGAGCAAGACCAAAGACGTGACAATGTGAACCTTTTCTCCATTTGCCACGATGTTACCCATTGGTCCATGTTGTTAGTCTGGGTAGACTAGAGAAACAAATTCAGGGAGACACTCATATGTATAAATGGGAGAGGTTTATATTCAAGGGGACATGAACATTGAGAAAACATCCTAGCTCAGGCCAGATCAAGTCCCTAAGTCCGATATTAGCCCATATTTGCAACAGCAATCTATAAAGTCCTCTTCAGACTCACAAAACACATGCAGTGATGCCGAATGTAGAAGATCACACGTCTGTAGGTAGAAAGTCTTTCAATCCAGTGGTGTGAGCATCTCCATGCTGGCAGGGGTCTCCATGTGCCTACTCAAGTTCCCATGGCTGCATTAGGGTAGGTCCATATGACTTCTTCTCAGGGATGTCTTGCGCGAGGTGAGCAGAAAGAGGGAGGTGTCTCCTGCCTCCAACGAGGAAGTCCCAGTTTTCCCAGAATTCTCAGGAGAAGGCCATGCCCACAGAGAAGCCTCATTGACTATGATCTGATTGATGGGCTAGATTCTGCCGTTACATTCTTAATCCTCAAATTGACGAAGGATTATGTAACTATCACAATCCAGTTGGGAGGTTGTTGGTCTTCTTCACATTCGGCTGCCATCCATATGGAAGGCTGTCGACCTTGATCTTCCTCAGCAAATGCTTCCAGTCCTCCCACCTCAGTAAGCAAGGTGTGTCGTCATTATGATACCTAATACAACGTGCACACTCTGTACACATCACTGCTACGCTCCCTCTGGGAGATTGCTTTGACCACTTGAAAGGTGCTTTCCTTCCTCTGAATATTGGCTACATGAGAAGTTGGTGGAAGCTGCAGGTGTCAGACCCTCTGGCATGAAGAGCCTGCTGTGTGAATGAATGCTAGGACATCCGGAGTGAGCCAGACAAGACTTCAAAGGGTCGGTCTTGGCTCTTCATGCAGCTCTGGGAGGTTTCTCCACCTCTCTAAGCTTCAGCTTCCCCTCTGTGAAAAGAGCTAATAGATTTGTCCAGCAGGCCTGTTGTATGGCCTAAAGGCACTAGGATATGTCAAACAGCCCATCCCTCATCAATCCCAACCTGAAGCCATCTAGCGGATTCTGACTTGTGGCGGTCCAGTATGCGTCAGAGGAGAACTGTGCTCTGTGGGGTTTTCAGGGGCTGATGTTCCCAAAGTAGATCACCAGGCCTTTCTTCTTAGGTGCCAGATTCTTCAGTTAATGCCTGAACACTTCCAACCAAACACAATCCAGTGTCATTGAGCCAAGTCAGATTCACGGTGACCCTATCGAGATCCCCAGACTATTGATCTTTATAGGAGTAGACAGCCTCATCTGTCTCTTGAAGAGTGGTTAGTGGATTTGAGCCACTGATTAAGCCCTCATTAGTGCTTAATAAATGTCAGTGGCCATCACTCTCGCACATCCAGTGCCCACAATAGCTGGGGTGTTTTCCTACCTCCTGGTGATGTAGCAAGTCATGCAGTGAACTGTTAACCTCGAGGTCTCACCATTTGGAGAGTTGGTATTTGTGTTAGTCTGGGTAGACTAGAGAAACAAATGTATAGACCTTCATACGTGTATAAGAAAGAACTTTTTTAATAAAGAGTAATTTTACATTAAGAAAACATCTCAACCCAGTGCTGAACAAGTTCATAAGTTTGATTTTAACCCATATGTCCGATACCAATCTATAAATTCCTCTTCAGACTCATGCAACACATGCCATGACACCGAGTGCAGGAAGACCACAGGCCAGTGGAGGGGAAGTCTTGTGGATCCAGTGGCGGTAGAAACATCTTAGCACTGATGTGGGTCTCCACGTGGCTCCTCCAGCTCCAGGGTTCTGGTTGCCATCAGCATGGTTCCACGTGGCTTGTCAACAGGAATGTCTTGCAGGGGCTGGATGTGTGCCCCGCCTCCAGAGAGCCATGTAGCTCCTTAGCACCGGCAACTGAGCTTATCAAGCTTCAACCTGATTGACAGGCTAGACCCCAGCCCTTCACAAGTTGATACTAGATGATGTAGCTACCACAGCATATTCCCCCCCACCCTTGGTGTCTCTTGATGCTTCTTGAAGTGCAGCCCAGGCTACCAGCTGAGAGCCACCTGGAGAAGCTGGTGAAGGAGGAATTTCCTGGATCCAGGAGGATTTTTTATGGGCTACAAGCCTCTGGGATGGGACAGGCTCTGCAGCAGGCTCTGAAAGCACAGCGTGGAGGCCTGGACACCTGTGTTTGGGGGTGCCTGCAGAAGGAGCCTCTGGGCCACAGAGACCCTCAGGGGTCCTCACACTACAGCCCGTGGGCCACATGTGGCCCGCTGAGGACATTTATCCGGCCCACCAGGTGTTTTTGCTGCTGCTTAACTATAGTCCGGTTCTCCAACGGTCTGAGGGACAGTGAGCTGGCCCCCTGTTTGAAAAGTTTGAGGACCCCTAATGGACTGCAGAGAAATCTGGGTGTATGCAGAGAATCCACTAGAACGGAGGTGCCCAGCTGTGCTAAGCAAGGAGGCTGGAGAAGAGGGCAGAGAGGTGGTGGGAGGAGGAGTGGTGGTGGGAGAAGGGGAGGAGGACTGAAGGAGGAGGAGGGTGATGGGAGGAGAGCGGGAGGTCAGAGAAGTGATGGGAGGAGGGTGCAGGGAGCAATGCCCTGGCTAGGCAGAGGTGGAGGTGGCAGCAGGCTCCTCCCAGTGTCACTTCAGGTCAGGTGGCAGCATCCAGAACTGCACCAAGCCCTGCTGGAGGCGTCCCAGCAATCAGTCTCCAGATGAGTCCTGGCCCCAGGACCCGTGTTCCCTTATGAACCAAAGCCCATGGTGTCAGGAAATCAAATGTCTCTTGCACTGGGAAAAGTGGCGCTGAGAGAACTCTCTAAAGCATCACCAAGCCAAGATATCACTTTGAAGCCTGAAGCCTGGTCCGGGCCAGGACATTTTCCATCGGCTCCTGGGCACGTGACGGCTGGACAGGGAAGCAGAGAGACTGGGCCAAGCCGATGGTGTGGCCGGTGCTGTGGGGGGAGGACATCGCTGCAAGTCCGGGTGACCAGAGGAGCAGACAGGCTGTCTCGGGAGGGATGCGGCTCCCTGCAGGGGAGGCTGGAGAGACTTCGGACTGAGAAGGACTTACCTACTTGGTAAGTGGAGGGAGGATGAGCCTCCGAGTGCTGGACATACACAGAAGCAGCAACAGTGAGCTCCACAGAGCCGAGTGGTGAGGATAGCGTGGGGGCTGGCAGCGACTCCTTCAGCTGCATACAGGCCCCGAAGGACAACGTTAACTAGACGGTTGTCCAGGTTTGGGCAGGCTGCGGGGAGGAGGGTAGTGACCACTGATAAAGAGCTTCTTGGCCAGCCACACCCACACGGAAGGCTTGGAAACAGAGCAGGCGTGGGGTCCCACTGGAGTTTCTTTTGACTTGGCAAAACACCAGCCGCCAATATGGGAAAAAAATAAAAGCCAAACACACTCCACCGAGTCGATGCTGACTCACAGCAATCGCGTAGGACTGGCTAGAACCCCCCAGCCCCCGTGAGTCTCTGGGACGAAGAGCAGAAAGCCCCGTCTTTCCCCTGTGGGACGGCTGGTGGTTTTGAACTGTCGACCTGGCAGCCAGGAGCCATGACACCACGCAGCGAGGCCAGCCCCGGGGTCCTTCCCGGACACAGAAAAGTACGTGAGAGTCGCAGAATTGAAAGGGGAAACAAAGTCACCAGCTCTGACAGATCAGAGCGGGCATCTTGCAACTCCCCGTGTGGCTCCAGGGCAGAGCCCCAATCCCAGGATGGCCTGGTCCCGCCAGGGCCAGTCCCTGTGGCCACGGCAGCTACACAGTCCAGAGGTCCCCGTGGTGATGGCCTCTTGCTTGGGAGCCACCCATGATAGACGGGCCAGCACTGCCCAGAGCAGGAGGACTGAGCGCAGGAAGGCACCCCCTTCCAGAGCTGGTAGCCAGCAGGCAGGTCACCGACGTGCCTGGGAGCAGCAGGAAGAATGCCCGCAGGGCCGTGGCGGAAGGACAAGGGCCACTTGTTCAGGACCCGGCTGGCTGGCGTTTCACTTGGAACTAACAGAGCTTCAATCACTTCAGGCTGCAAAATGGCGGCCAGCGGCCAGGAGGGGACATGTCCCCAGGAGTCCACGCCCCTCAACCAGGCAGCAGCCTTGGGGATCCAGATGGAAGCAGCCTGGGCCCCTGCGCTTCTTTTTAAGAGGTGGGCAGGCACCCTGTCCTGCAGGCACCATCGCATGGACAGCAGGAGGCAGCTTGGTAGGACAGGCCTCTGTGCCCCACCACACACACACACACACACACACACACACGCTGACATACAAAAACACACACAAACACACACTGACATACAAACACACAGAGACACACACACTGACATACAAACACACACACCTCAAACTCACACACACACACTGGCATACAAACACACATATAAACACATACTGACACACACACACTCACACACACACACTCATACACATCGACATTCAAACACACACACTGACAAACAGCACATGCACACACACACACTGACATACAAAAACACACACAAACACACGCTGACATACAAACACACAGAGATTCCCACACACTGGCATACAAACACACGCACTCACACACACACACTGGCATACAAACACACACGTAAACAGACACTGACATTCACACACTCACACACACAGACTCATACACACCGACATACAAACACACACACTGACAAGCAGCACATACACACACACACTGACACACACACTGGCATACAAACACACAAGTAAACACATACTGACATACACACAGACTCATACACACCGACATTCAAACACACACACTGACAAGCAGCACATATACACACACACTGACATACAAAAACACACAAACACACAGAGATTCCCACACACTGGCATACAAACACACACACACTCACACACACACTGGCATGCAAACACACACATAAACACCTACTGACATACACAGACTCACACACACAGACTCATACACACTGACATACAAACACACACTGACAACAGCACATGCACTCACACACATACTCACACACACACACACACACTGGCATATAAACATACATTCGCACACAGAGACTCACACACTGACATGCAAACACACAGTCATACTCACACACACCTCAAATCACACACACAAACACACCCTTCACACTCACACATGCTCCTCGTTGGAGGGTCCCCTCTGAACCACATCCAGGGTCACTGGCATCAGGGGATTCGGAGCCGTGCCAGCCCTGTTGGAAGGAGCAGGGCTTTGGATTTCCGCGGCTATGAATCTTGATAGGAGCAGAACGTCTCTTCCTTTTACCTTGGGGCAGCTGGTGGTTTCAAACACCTGATTTGAGGTTTGTTCCTAACCAGCGCATAACCACTATGCCATCAGAGCTCCTTAGGTGGGGTGGGGGTGGGGGAGGTGGATACTGGAACCTGAAAACTAACAAACTTACTGCCCCTGCCTACCAAGCCCTCAGTTCCTGCCCACTTCCCCTGCCCCCACCCCAGCCTCCCAGACTGCCCACTCTGCAGTGCCCTCTACCCCTCACCACAGCCAGCCCCTCCCCCCTTCACCTGGAGTCTGCATGCTGTCCTGTGCTGGCTTCATATCCCCACTGTCTGACTCAGGGCCCCAGACAACCGGGAACATTTGGGGGGTCTGTTGAGCTCTGCCTATCAGTGCATATGGAAATCATGTATTCCTCATGTCAATTTCATGATTGGGATGTAGGGGTGGAATCTACCCTGTTAATCTGGAGATAGCCAATGAGTAGCCAATGAGGCCTTTGTGTGTGTATGGGTTTCTCCTGAGAATTCTGGAACGTCTCGCAGTATTTCCCAATTGGAGAAAAGAAACTTGATTCTCAGTCTCTGAGACAACAAACTACTGACAAGATGAGATGACAGCATGCTGATCAGTACTGATTCCTGGAGAATAGAGGAGCTGGAGGAGAAGCCACACGGCCTTACCCTGATGGAACCAGACCTCTGGGGCCAGAGAAGCCACAGAGAGACCCCTGCCAGAGCTGAGATGTTTCCACCACCATTGGATACTGCTGATGGACCCTGAACCCTGGAAACGAGGAGCCATGGGGAGACCTCTGCCAGCGCTGGAATGCCTCTACTGCACAAGTTTTGTGAGTCGGAAGGAGACTTTATAGACTGGGATCAAACATATGGGCTAATATCGGACTTATTACTTTAGACTGGACTGGGTTGGGATGCATTCTCAATATTCCATTCCTCTTGTATATAAACCTTTCCCTTATATCCATATGTGTGTCTATGAATTTGTTTCTCTAGTCTACTCGGACTAAAACAGTGGGACAAGGCAAAGCTTTGGGTGGTGGCAGGTGTCTGGCTTGGCTGGACGGAGGGTCCCCACACAGGTGAGTGGCCGGGAGCCCAGGAGAGGTGGCTTGTCTCTATCCCGGAGCCCAGATCCTGGAATGCTAGAGCCACAGGAATGTTCCCTCATCTCTTCGGAGGAGAGGCAGTTGTGTGTGGGGTTTGCACTTCTGCCTGTGCTGTCTACCTGACTGTGGCTCTAGCTGCCCCCCAGGTAGGAACCAGATAAGAGCAGTGCCCCTGTACAGCTGGAGGACAAACCCCATCTGATTTCCTGGCCAGTTCTCAGTTCTTGTTCTGACAGCTTCAAACTGGGCTTGAGGGATGTTGACCTCCTTCCCAGGTCTCCCAATGAACATCCCTGCTATGTCCCAAACTGCTGGTGGCAGGAGCCTGGCTGATGGAGGACAGAGCAGGGAGGCTGGTAGTCAACTGTCCGTCGCGCAGGTGGCCATGTCGTGCCTACTTCATGGTGACCTCATGTGCAAGAGAACAAGCCCTGCCTGGCCCTGTGCCACCCCTAGGTCGTGATCCAGAAGGTTCTCACTGCCTGTTTTTCTGAGGCAGGTAGCCAGTCCTTTCTTCCTTGTCCAACTTTGTCTGGAAGCTCAGTTGAAGCTTGCTCAGCGTCCTCACAGTGGTCAGTCCAGAGTGCAGCAAACTGGTGGAGACAGAGAGAGCCCGGGAGAAGGGAACTGAGGCAAGAAATCAAATTGGAGATGAGGATAGAGGTGCTGCAGATGGGTGTGGGTTGAAGGCCTGGAGGGGTGGGGGTGGGGGAGGTACCAATTAGAAAGTTCAGTGTGTAAAACTTGGAGGGACAGTCACCTTCTCCCCAAGCGGATTTCAGCTGTACTTGGAGAAGAACTCTCACTCACTGTGGCTCAAGGGTACTGGTGGGCAGAATCATGGTCCCCCCAGAGATGCCCCTGTCTTCATCCCTGTGACATGTGACCACAGAGACCACTTAAGGGCTTGCAGAGGCCACCAGACTGGGGACCTTGAGATGGGGGGTGGATTGTCCCAGTGGGTCAAAGCTAAACACTCCCAAACTCAGAAGAGGCTCCAATTCTCCCTCCTGGTGTGGAGGCTCTAAGTGGGGCTGAGAGAAGAGGGGACCCACTCAAGGAAGCAGCAGAGTTAGAACCAAAGCTGGAGACTGAGTCGACAGCCTGCACTTTGCCTTCTATAACCCAGTGGACGGACAGCCCCAAGGTGGTGGGTCCCCCCTCCTGAGGGCCCTGGACTTAGGGGATGGTCTCCCCGGGCCCTACTTAGAGCCTTGCTCCATTGTGTTCCTGTTCTGTGTGGGTCTCTTCCAGTCAGTTGGCCAAGTAGCTCTCTCCCAAACGTGCTAGCATGGACAAGTGCGTGCTTCCAATGCTCCCTCAACTTGTCGAAACGCTTCATTTATTCCATCGATTCGTTGGTTGCCGATAATGCGCTCCGTGCAGCCTGAATGTCTTCCTTCAGCATCACTGGGCCTTGCTCCTAGGCTACCTCCTGCGGCGCTGGAACTCTGACTAGTTCTTTTTGGCCCAGTGACTCTGGAGTCTTCCCGTCTTCTTCTGATGCTTCCTGCCTCATTCGATATTTAGCCCACAGGATCTTTCAGGGCTGCACCTGGAGGCTTGAATTGTTTTCTTGAGGTCTTTCCTTTTACAATCTGCTGCGTGACCTTTCCAAAGCACAGGCGAGATGGCAGAAGTGGAGAGGAAGAGTGGACCTTCCAAAAGTCCACTTAACATGGCATGGACCTCAAGAGGCTGCTGGGCATGTCCTACAAGCAGCTGACGCAGTTGTACAGTGCCCCGGCCAGCAGTGACGCCGGCTAACCCGGCAGGAACAGCTGCGTAAAACCAAGGCAGACCCTGCCCGGGGAGAGGCTGGAGTTGGTAAAGCCATGCGTGGGGGGCGTGGTCATTCTGCCCAAGTTGGTGGATAGCATGGTGGGCACGTACAATGCAAAGAATGTCAGCCAGGCGACGATCAAGCCGGAGACGATTGGCTACTCCCTCAGCCAGTTCTCCATCACCTACATGCCTGCCATGCATGGTGGGCCTGACATCGGAACCACACACTCCTGTCTCATGCCCCCAAGTAGTCCTTTTGTCAATAAGGTGTCTGCTCCAGAGCTGAAAAAACATATATATATATATACACACACACATATACACACACAGATATGTGTATATGTGTGCATATATAGGCATATATATAATATGCTGCATTCTTCTTTTTCATTTTTTTAAAAAAATTCTAGGCCCTTGCACATTTCATTTTAATATTTGACTTTGCTTTCTAAAGCTGCCCTTTGAAATGTTTCGTTTAGCTCTCTGACTGCATCATTTCTTCCATCTACCTTAACTGCAAGAGCAAGTTTCAGCATCTCTTCTGATATCCACTGTGGTCTTTTCTTTGCTGTTTTTTGAATGCCCTTTCACTTTCTTTGTGAATGATGTTACTGATGTCCTCCAACAGTGTGTCCCTGAGTTTAGGAGGCTGGAAGTTCAAATTCAGAAGGCCAGTTCCAGTGGCCGGCTCTCTCTGTTGGGTCACTGTTTAAGAGGAAGGTCTTTGTTGTCAATCTTCCTCTGAGTCTGGGAGGTTTTCAGTGACTGCAGGTCCAAAGAACACACTCTGCTCCTGGCTCCCTAGTCTTCCTGGTAGTCAGGTCTCAATCTCTGTTCAATTTCTTTTTCTATCTCAAAAGATTGACACAAAACACAACCTAACCCTACAATCCTGCCTTATTAGCCTACCTGCCTCTGAGACTGTGTCCTTCATGTCTTAGGCGTGAGAATTCACATGACAATTACATCATATCACAAAATGGAGGGTAATCACATATTACCAAGAATCATGGACCCATCAAGATACCACTTCGTTGTGGAGGACACAATTCAACCCAGAGCATTCCTAGGTATCATCAAAGCTGTTTTATTCACAATTGTTCAAATACTAGAAGTAAGTAATGTCTTTCCACTGGAGACAAGCCCACGTGTTCAATAGAGGCACATCCGTGACAACAAAATGCTAGTAAGCTATAAAAGGGAAGGAACTCTTGCATGACACAAGGACTCCATGAAGCACATGTGTGATGCTAAGTGAAAGAAGCCAGTTGTTATTCTGTAAGACTGATGGTCAGGCACAGATGAATGGGCTGGGCCTAGTGATTGAAGGGTTCAGGAGGAGTCGACCATAAGGTCTGCCCACGAAAAAATCATGTGGGGATCCTGTTCAGGGTCTTTGTTCCAGGTGCTCTTCTGTTCAAAGGAGGAGGGAAAGTGAATTTGAACCAAGAAAGCTCAGGGCGGGAGTCCCAAGACAAGCATCTGGGTTCAAATTATCCTTTCCTTTGCATCCTCCCTCTCCACAGACAGAGATCAGCCCCAGGCCCTGAGTCTTTCCCAGGCACATGGCCTGCAAGGGACCTATGACTTCCCAGGACCACAGACCAGGGAATTGAAGCTGAGCTGGGTGATGTCTCTGGTCTGTAAAGTGACAGGGCTCCTGGGACTCAAACCTGGGTTTGCCAGGAGAAAGAGAGGTGTTTTTTTTTTTATTTTATCAGCAACTCTAAGCATGAGCCACCAACCACTGGCGATCAAATCCTCAAGATTAAGAGTCAACAAGACTTTCAGAGGTCTATCTGAAGATAAACAAGTCCCTATCACCTATCCCTGGGCTTTGGGAATTGCTTGTCCCTCTTGGGAGGGAGGTGGAACTCTACACCTCATTGAACAGCAGGCAGGGGCTCTAATTTCTCCCTTGTCTCCAGCGCCCTGGGGGTCCAACCTGCTGCTTTTTCCAGGAGGGTCTCCCCCTCTGCGGGAGGTGAGCTGGGGCTTTCAGTGAGGCCAGGGCAGGAGTGGTTGAAACTCCAAATGGAGAGAGCCCTGGGGGGCACTACACTAGATAAGAAAAGCTTTCCATCTCCCCTGACCCTTACAAGGCCCTCATGACACAGACCATATCTCCTCCTGAGGAATTTTCCCATGGGAGGTGGGAAAGGTCCTTGGTGTGAGCTGGGGGCTGTGGGGCAGACTCACCACTTTCTGCTAGAGAGGCTCCCAGCCCCCATGGGGCCTGTTTGCTGGGTCCCCAAGCTGTTTCCAGCAGGGCCATCACCTGAGAGCCTGGCTTATAGGAGACCCGGAGAACAGGTGCCCAGGGAGGTTTAACAAAGCTTCATTTGACAAGGTCTATATTCGGTCACTGGTGGGGAGCTTTGAGCTGATCACCAGAAGGCTGGCTGTTCAAATCCAGCAGCCTTGGGAGAAAGACGAAGCTGTCTGCTCCCATAAAGATTGTCAGCCTAACAAATCCTAGTCTAAGGCCATACCACCTGAACATCCCATCTCGTCTGATCTCGGAAGCTAAACAGGGCTGGGCCTGGTTAGTCCTTGGATGGGAGAAATCCTAGATAGAATGGTTCTCAACCTGTGGGTCATGACCCTTTGGGAGGTCAAACGACCCTCTCATAGGGTCACCCGATTCATAATAGTAGCAACATCACAGTGATGAAGTAGCAGCGAAAATAATTTTATGGTTGGGGCGTCACCACAACATGAGGGACTATTAAAGGGTTGAGACATCAGGAAGGTTGAGAACAACTAATATAGAGGGTCCCTGAATTAGAATTGACTCTGCAATAGAGTGGTTGGTTGGCTGTCTGGTTGGTTGATCGGGAAAACTGGCCCAACCTGGGTCTGGCAACCCCTCCCGAGGTGAGAAAGGATGGCACCGTCTTCTTGCCTGGCCTATGTGCCATGAGTACTATTTTATTTTACTTGGGGTGTGGCTGAAATCTACGACTTTATTTTTGTCCTTAATCGTTCTAAAGAGTAGGGATGTCAGCGAGGTAAAGGGCAAGCTAGTTATGGGAACCAAGACCCAAACCAAACTCACTGGCATGGACGGGGCCAAGGCCCACTCACAGCGACCCTACCAGACTGGGTAGAAGTGCCCTCCTGACAGGCAGAGAAAGGCCCGTCTTTGGCCCCAGGTGGAGCAGCAGGTGGTATCGAGCGGCTGATCTGGTGATGAACAGCCCATGGGAACCAACCACTCTCTCTCTCTCTGGGTCCTTCGCCTTGAAATCCAGAGCGAGGAATACTTCTCTGTCAGAACGGAGCGCCCCTAGAAGATTCCTCCGCCAGAAGGGACGCCCCAAGCCACATGTAGGACCGCGGATGGATCTCCTGAAGCTGGATCCCAAACAGCCCCATGCAGGTGAGGCCACATACATGACCGGTACGCCCTAAACCAGGCAGCACTCGCCGAGGCTGTTAGATGTCACAGGAGTGGGTATCCCATTTCTTTTCGGGGGTGGGGATCTGGTCATGATAAGGTGAAGCGCAAAGTGGAGAGTTCTGAGACCTGATAGTTCTAGGATTTTTCTTATATATATGGACTTTGTTTATGCCTTCTATAAAAACACATACCCACCACCCATTTTCCAGATCCACAGGCTGAGTTTCCAGTGAGTTTCGTATCAACGCCCCCACCCGCCCCCGGCAGGAAATTCACGCCATCACCCATAGTAGATGTTTCTTTCTCTCCAGATTTACAAAATAAGAATGCCTTCAATATAATCCACCCCTCCATCCCCAAGATAGCAGGCCTCTTTGGTCCGCTGAACGGAGCTATCTGGGGAATGGAATATCGAGGAGGAATGGATCGGGAAACCCATGGGATTGTCCCTCGGGCAAGAAAAATGGATCAACCAGCACCCAGCCAGTCCCCAAAGGGCAAACTATTTGGTGGGCGGGACAGGGGTGTGGTCAGAAGCGACCCTAGTTGCCAGCTGAGGAGAATCTCCTGCCGCTTGAAAGGAGGTGCTTAAACCAATGGAATGGACTCGCCTATTGTGTCCGTCGGTTCTTGGACTTGAAGAATTCAACATCAATGCATTTTTCTCCTTCTTCTCCCGTGCCTCCTCTTCCTCCTCCTTCACCTGGAAAAGCCTTCCATAGCCAAACAAGCAGCAAATTATTGCTAGATCCTTCCAATGGCTTCCAACCCATGGAAGCCTTAAACACAACAGAAAGACACACTGCCCGGTCCTGTGCCATCCTCACAATGACTCTGAGGCCATTGCTGCAGGCCCGGTGTCAATCCATCACGCCGGCCAGTTTGCCATCCTGCGGTGGCTTGGGTGCTGTCTTGAAAGCTACGCCACTGGTAGTTCAAATGTCATTTGGGTCACTCAAAGTGAGAAGGGTTCCATGGAGCGTTCAGGCTCAGAACAGATAAGGCGGAAGGAATGGCCCGTCTACTTCAGAGGAAGCAGCTGCTGAAAGCAACATGTCAGGACAAGAGGCTGAAGGCAAAGGTGTTTGGCTCTGCTGTAGTGCGTGATGAGCTCAATCCAGAGACTGACAAGGGGGCTTCGCAGGCTGGCCCTGACCAATGGCTGATAAATAACCTCCTGGGATTCATGATTGCCCGCTAATCATCGAGCAAGTCCCCTGCTTTTATGCAGGTGCTCAGACTCACTACTGCCCCCTAGGGTTTCCGATGAGCAGTGCCCTCAGGCTGGTCCACAGCAAAAGATACCCATCACAGGATTTCCAGAAGAGGAGTCTGTCTCCTAGATGCCCGTGGTTGCAACACAAGTCATAAAAGTTTTGGGTTTAGGGTGGATGACCATGAGGTTGTTCTGGGAGGTCCACATATGCAGCCTAGTGTTAGGTCCTAAAGAATCTGGTTTCTTTTCCTTTGTAAAAAAGTAATTTGTAAAATGATAAATGAGGTGATCACTTCAGATCACTGACTTTGCATTCAACAATTCAAGCTACTTATCACCCCTCACCCCCATTGTTTACCTTTGACACGACCCTTGCTTTCTCTTCTCACCCTTCCCACTTTCTTCTATTTCACCCAAATTAACAGCCACGGACAGTCTAACCCATGGCTTCGCTTCCAGATCTTCCCCCTTGCCAATTCCCAAAATCTGTTTTCTTTGGCATTGACATCTGCTCCCTCCTCCCACCCCACAGCACACACTTATAACAGTGGTCTCATGTATTGTTTGCTCTTTTGTGATTGACTGATTTCACTCAGCATAATGTTCTCCGGACTGAGCCATACCACGAGGTACTTTGTGATTTCATTATTGCTTTTTAGTGATACGCAATATTCCACCGTATGTAAGGGATTCTGGTGATATGGTGGTTACTCAATGGTTTGCTAGCCATAGGGGTGCAGGGGGTTACACATGGGACTGCTAACCCAATGGTCAGTGGTTCAAATCCACCTGAAGCTCTATAGGAGAAAGATAAAGCCTTCTGCTCCCAGAAAGACTTACTGCATTGGTGAGGAGAGCATAGAATGCCTGATGGGTTCTGATCAAGTGCAGTGTAGCTGAGAGGAATTACTGAGAGCCAAATAAAGGTCAAACATGATAGTGGGACAGGAGGAAAGTAAATAGAAGACAGAACTAGGAAGCAACAGCCATTTATAGAGGTATGGATAGAGACATGTATATATGTAAATATTTTCATATGTAATGATAGGGATAGAGGCCTATGCACATATATTTCTATGTTAAGTATTAAAATAGCAGGTGGACATTGGGTCTGTACTCAAGCCCTTCCTCAGTGCAAAAATTTTTGTTCTAATAACCTGGCACTCTGTGACACTCATTTTCCGGACACAATCACTAAAGACAAAAGGGTGCATAAGCAAACGTGATGAATAAAGCTGATGGTACCTGGCTATTAAAAGACATAGCATTGGGGGTCTTAAAGACTTGAAGCTAAACATCTAGGAGAGAAGCAACAAAGCACACACAGAGGAAGCACATCGGGCTGTGCCATCACAAGGTGCCGAAAGGACCAGGCATCCGAAGATCCCAAACAATTATAGAGAGGCAAATGAGAGAATCGGCGTGGATCTACAAGGCCCATCTGTAGACAATAGGACATCCTCTCACAGAAGGGTCACGAAGAAGGGATGCGTCACCCAGGATGCGGTACAGCACCAACAAAACACACGTCTTTCCTCTAGTTCTTTAATGCCCAACCCCCACTAGCACGACCCCAGTTCTATCTGGCAAATCCAGCTAGGTAGGAGTATATTGGTACAGAAAAGAGCTCTCAACACAGAGAATCCAGAAAAGAGAAATCCCTCAGGAGCAGCAATGGGAGTAATGATACCATGAAGGTAGCTGGGGGTGAGGGGAAACCGATGCAATGATCGAGCTATAACCATCACCACCACCACTCTAGGGGGACAAGTAACAGAAATGTGGGTGTAGAGAGACCAGACGGTGTAAGATATGAAAATAATAATATATCATCCATCAAGGATTCCTGAGGGCAAGGTGGGGATGGGGGATGGGAGGGGGAAAGAGGAGCTGACACCAAGGGCTCAAGTAAAAAGAAAGTGTTTTGAAAAGGAAGATGATAACAGATGTCCATGTGCCTGATACAACTGATGTATGGATTGTTATAAGAGATGGAGGATTTACATTTAAATGATTAAAAAAAAAAAAGATCTACGTCCTTCGGAAGGCACAGAGGCAGTTCCAACTTGCCCTGCAGGGTCGGTCTGACTCATAATCAATCCCAGAGCAGTGAGTTGTCAGTCTGGGCAGGACTCAGACAGCCCTTCTGTGCCCTGATCCTCAAGCTGGTTTCGTAGGAAATTCCATTGGGATCATTCACCCAGTTTCCGGTTCGGAGGGTCTGGGTGGCACAGGTGGTTGGTGGTTCAGATCTGCTCGAGGAAAGGCCTGGTGGGCAACTCAGTTCTGAGACACATGGGATGCTGGTGAACTGGAATGGAAGCACGGCTAACAGCCAGTTAGACACCATTTATGGCACTGGATGTCAGCCCCAAAGCGCACTTAAAAATGAGTCGCAAAAAGCAGCAATGGCCCCCAGGGTGCTTCCTCCCTTGTGCGCACAGTCAGCCTGCTGCTGGGTCCGGGCCCAGGGCTGCCCCTCTTGGGAGGGATGTGGACCCAGTGCTCAGGGGCTCAGAGGTCCACACCTGTCTGTGCGCCAAAGCTGGGAAGAAAATGGTCTCTGCTCTGCTAGACTGCCAAACACTTGAGGGCATTTCAAAACAGATTTCTCACTCCTGACCCCCAGCAAAAAGCTACAGTGAGATGGGAGTGGCAGGGGGGGGGGCAGTGCTGAAGGGTAGGGATGGAGAGTTTGGGGGAAGAGGCTGGGCAAGTGGGTGGGAAACTGGGAAGACCTGGGCGAGTCAGGGTGGGCATTGGGGACTGGGGGGAGATTATGGGAATGGGGTCTCCAAAGGAGATGCAGAGGGAGGAGAGCATGCAAGCTATCCCCACCCCCAGGCCACTGTTTGGCAGGTGAGCAAGGCTTTGGACTGCTCACTCAACCCAGGTCCGATCCAGAGAGTGGAGCCCATGCTCCTGCCTGCCCAGGGCACAGGAAGGAAACATGCCCCCACCCAGCACTCTCTAGATACCCATAACTGTGCCCCCGCCTCCACGCACTTCTTCCAGTTGGAAGGACACCCACTCTCTGCTGCAGTAGGAAGGCCCCTTCAAGGACAATGAGCCCAGGAGCCAACAGAGCCCGACTTCACCAGGGCCTGCTCCCATCTGCCCCATGAACCCTGTCACCCAGGGGCTGAGCAGGGCATGGGGCACCCTTCTACCCTGCCCCAGGGCCTCCTTAAGCGGCTTTAGTATTCCGAGTTAATGATTAAACCTGGCTCCCCATTAACCTCAGAGTGGGCCTTTGTCTCCGGAGGCCCCTGTAGGAGCCTCCTCCTTTGAAGTGCCAAATAAAAATGATAGATGCCCTCCCCTCCCCTCCCTGTTGGTCCTTTCTCCTTGAAAGTTTGAGCTGGCAACTCAGGGCACGCCTTGTTTAAACAGAGGCTCGAGGCCTGTGGGGGTTGCATGGAACCGTGCTCAGCCTTGAGACAAGAAGGGGAGGTGGCCAGAGGGACGAGGGGGCTGTGAGGGGCCAACGGTGAGCCTGGGCAGCACCACAAGCCAGGACTCGTAGGTTCCCAATGCAGAGTGTGGGGGCACACGTGGGGCCAGCAGTGTTTGGGGACCCCTGGTGCCCCAGAGCTCTGCCAAGATTCAAGTGAGTGATGATGACGAGATTGGCGTCAGCTCTCAGAGCGACAGTGGCCCCCTGACCTGTCCACTTGGAAGAGGGTGACGAGAATCAGCGAGAAGGTAGGAGGACCAGCAAAGCGGGCCTCACATTAACTGGAGGACCACAGAGTCCGGGGCAGTGGGCTCAGCTCAGAGTCCAGATGGGAATGAGGCCTCGGAGGGCCCTGTGCAGGTCTGGAAGCCTGGACCACCCCCCTGGAAGTGTATTCTGCAAATACTGGGGAGAAGAGGGCAGTGCCCAGCACTGGACACAACAGGGATGGACCACTTCTGGGAAGAGAAGGCAGAGTGGCCACTGACCGGCAGTTTACCTACCTGGGAACCACATGGCAGAGCCAGCCCTGGCTCACACACAAGTGTCCATGCAGAAACCTCTACAGAGTCAGCCCCTGGGTGTTGGGCCCCGTCCTTTTGAGTACCCGGAGGCCACCTCCCAGGCAGAGAGGAGCCAGGGGCCACCCATTCCAAGTTCCTCGTGGCCTTCTGGAATGGGTCAGTCGAAGATGGCTCGGGCCATGGTCCAGCCCCTGCACGCGCCAGCTTTCCAGGAGAAATGCCAGTGCCCGGAACAAACCATGCCAACCAACCACAGCTGTAGCAGCGGCACCAGAAACCCACCCGACACCCTCTCCTCAATGCCGGATTGGCGCCCCCGCGGGCTGCCTTGGCCCGCAACTTTCCACATGCAGGCAGCCAGAAGGTTCTTTCCCCATAGGACTGGGGGTGGGCTGGGACTGGGGATCGAACCACCAACTTTTGCACGAGGAACTAAGCGCCAGGCCGTTGTGCCACCCAGAGGCCAGGGCCACCAACCAGGCACCCCCACCCTCTAGCCCTCGGTGGCGCCATGAAAGGGTTAAGCTGGGACCCCAGGCGGTAAATAAATCTGTGTTTATCTGCTGCAAAGTAAGCTATTTAGGTTTCTGATTTACAACCCGCGGTTTTCATAAAAGTCCGTCACCCACCCCACCCCACCCCCCCAAAGAATGTGGGCGAGATTTATAGGCTC
>PVJH01025821.1:0-30956 GCA_004026705.1 Nesogale talazaci | reverse complement strand
CCAGAGAAAGTAGAAAGGGCCCAAATGAAGTTGGGGGAGGGGCGTGGGTTAGTTCTGATGTGAAAGGGGGTGCAGCAAGCAGGGCGGTGAAGCGCATCACCTTACCCAATATATTCATCTTTGTTCTCCTCAGTCACCAGGATATTGGAACCTCCCAACCTCAGATCATGGGAAGTCACTTTTCCCAAAATCTCCATGTCGACAGAGAAGTACATCTCAAGGCCACATTCTTCAATGTTGTTGTCTCTGGGTGAAAGAAAATATACTCACTAATTAACATAACACCAGCTTCAAGAAAAATCCTTATTGAAAAGTAAGAAAAAATAATCTTCAAACCTTATCCAAATAAGAGAGTTGTAAAATTCAGTATCGATAGACTCCAAGTCCTTAATCGTAAGTTTTTTACTTAGCATACGCTTGTAGAATGGTAAAGAGAAACCAGTATCGATAAATTTCCCATGAAAAAGGGCCTGCAATGGAAAAAAAATAGAAATTATGCAGAACTTTTTTTTTAATTTAGAAAATAATAACAGAAATCATTTTATGGGCAAGAAAAGTATTTGATAAGTTAAATGGAATAAACCATCAAAACCAAAATACTTTGTAAAATGAAAACTGTGAAAAGCAAATTACAGGTTCAATAAGGTCAAACAACTGACTAGCTATTCAGTCCTAGCAATAAATGCTTAAGGAATTTTGTTACCGGACTTCCACTCAAAAATTTTGTAAGTAAAATTAACCGACTTGGCAGCAGATGAAATGTAGAAGAGGATCCAGAGACAGCCCCACCCCTCCCCGTTTACTCTGAGGATTGCCTGGGAGCGTGTTGGGCCTGGTTCGATGGTCTAGCACATCGGGCTGCGCACGGCGAGGCCAAGGGCTCAGATCCACTAGGCACCCCCAGGAGAAGGAGCAGCCTGTCTGTCCTGGTCGACACTGGCTGCTTGGGAGCCTGCTCTGTCGTACAGCCTCCCTGAGTAGGACTCACCGTGGAGACAACGGTGGGCCGGGCCAGCTCTACAAGGTTCAGCACAAGCACCAGGCCGCACTCCCTCGCTGCTCTGTTCTCCATCTGGAGGCCCAACCTTCTCAAGGCGTCTATCCCTAGCAGCCCGCCTCTCTGAAGATGCTTTAACTTCCGGCTCTCACAAAAATTGAGCTATGTTTTAGGGCACTGCTTCTCTAAGGATTTTCAAAGAACCCCTGGCCTCAAAGAGGGCTGGGGGCAGCTCCCCAGGGGACTCCAGATTGCCGTGCTTCCTCTTTTCCACAGCCCTTCTGAGAGCTCTGCGCTGCTTCAAATGCTCCCGGTTCTCGGCCATGTTCCTCCAAACTGCTCCCAGCATTCTCGAGACTCCGATGTTCACATTCACGACCATTTTGAAACCCTGGCTTTTTAATTCCATCCGTGCACTTGGTTCTTACTTACCCTAACTTACTAGCTAAAGGCTTCCGAAATCAAATCCTACAGACTGTCCCACATGAGTAACAATCCCACCTTCTCCTCCGTGTAGCTTCTGCCGGTTCTTTCTCATCTCCTGAAGGTACCGATGTCCTTGAATTCGTCTGTTCACACTGTTCCTTAAATGGTAGCACAGTGTTTTGTATTCTCTTTCCTGAGAAAACTCCCAAACTCACTGCCATCGAGTTGATGGCGACTCAAGGTAGACGGGCCCCTGTGAGTTCCCGAAGCTGCCCCTCTTGGAGCAGAAAACCCCGCCTTTCGACAAGGGAGGCTGTTGGTTTCAAACCATGGACATTATGGTTAGCAGCCCAGTGCGTAAACCTCTGCTCCACCAGAGATGTCCCTCTTAAGACTGATATTCTCTCATGAAATTGTTGCAGATATCCGATTATGAGAATTGTACACTCTACTACACCCATTTCCTATTTTTAATTCTTCTCCAGGCCTCTCAAAACCAGTGTGCCCCATACGAAACTCCTGATTTCCTTTCCGCTTCCTCAACCTGCTCATTGTCTCAGGAACTGGCAATGGGCGAGCCTTAAATCCTGATGCCACACTTGACTCTCTTTCAGATCTTTTTTTTTTTTTGGGGGGGGGGGCATCACTGCTCTCCGGTGGTGGGAGTAGGAGGCCCAACCCCACTGCTGGAATTGAACCTCCGTCCCAGTGGGCCGCAATCCCGCCCACAACCACTACGCCACCGGGGCTCAGCCCCTCTTTCAGATCTTGTACTCTGTCAGAAAATTCCTTTTCTTTCAGACTCAAAATATATTCACTTCTCACCATCTCCACTGCTAGGCCACGTCAACTCACACTTCAGTCACTTCTCGTCTGGTTTAGAGCAAACGATGGTCCTGCTGCCACCCTGCTTCTCTCTGCCCTCAGGGAGACTCGCTGTTTTGCACAGCAGTAGAGGTCCACATAACCCAACGTCGGTCACATCCTATATCCCTGATGAAAAACCCTTAAGTGAATTCACAATGAGTCTCTTCGGGCAGGTACCCCCCTCTATGCTCCCAGATTCTCCTCGTCCACTCAGCTGCTGCCACGCTGATGAACCTCTCTTCTTTCTCAAACAGACGCGCGTCTACAGTGCGAACGCGGGCTTGCTGGTCCCCAGGGCTACACTGTTCTCCAAGACAGGGGCAGGCCTCAATCTCCCATTTCCTCGATGTTTCTGTTCATGTGCCATTCGTGAGAGAGACCCTCTCTGCCCATATTCAACAAGGAGCAACACTCGCTTTCCCTCCTCCTGTCGTTAGGCTTGTCTCCCTCAAAGAGAACTGAAGCGCCCAGTGCAGTGATTCTCAACCTGAGAGTCGTGACCCCTTTGGGGCTAAACAACCCTTTCACAGGGGTCACTTAAGACCATTGGAAAACATGTATTTCCCATGATCTTAGGAACCAAGACACTGTTCCTCTGTCTGTCTCCAGGAGGGTCCACCCACATGCAGATACAGCCACATACAAGTACCCAGTGTGAAGACTGCCACCCATGCTACATCGTGCTGCACGACAAAATTTCACTTACTTGTAATTAGAAATAAATAGTGCACAATATATAATTACATAGTTTTTGTGATTAATCACTTGGCTTTTAATTATGTGCAATTTGTCACAATGAAAACACATCCTGCATAGCAGATATTTACATGATGATTCATAAAAGTAGCAAAATGAGAGTTAAGAAGTAGCAACCAGTAATATCCACAAAAAAAAAAAAGTAGCAATGAAAATAATGTTATGGTTGGGGGTCCCCACCCCACAAGGACCTGTATGAAAGGTCGTGGCCTTGGGAAGGCGGAGACTCCATGTCCAGTGCCTATGGTGTCACCATGCTCTGAGGACACACTAAGTGGTGACACAGAGAATTATCAACATCATCATTTTGATGCCATACAGGCATTCCAACCCCTTCCCCCAAACAAACAAATAAAAACAACACACTGTGTTCTTAAAGTCTCTCTAAGAAAACATCCTTGGCTAATGAATTTTCTTTTCTTTTCTTTTTTTTTTTTGTGGCATCACTGCTCTCCGGTGGTGGGAGTAGGAGGCCCAGCCCCACTGCTGGAATTGAACTTCCGTCCCAGTGGGCCGCAGTCCCGCGCACAACCACTACGCACAACCACTACGCCACTGGGGCTCAGACCAGCTAATGAATTTTTAAAGTATATTGTAAAACACTTTTAAAATAAGCAAGGCTTAAATAAAGAAAATAACTGAGTTATGAACTCACCATGGCAATAAAGCGACCAATGAAACAGAAGTATGACAGGTGGTCAGGATTAATAGTTGACGCTGGATTTATCTGCAAGCAGTAGTTGTTCTTGCCGGCGTACTCAAATAAACAGTACATGGGGTTCAGAACTTCATGAGAAAGCAAGAAAAACCACTCTCTGTAAGAAAAGAAACCAACTTTAATTTTTTTTGCATTCATAAATTGGTGAATTCGAACTCAGGCCTGAAATCCACAGGCACATGTGATTTGTCAGTGCTCATGGCTGTTAGCTAGTGACGGGTTCCTCGGCTTTCCATTTAAGCCATCTGTGACCTGCCCCTCCCCCTTCAGATGCCTGCCAATTCCTGTGTTGCAACCAACCACTCTTTCTCACCCATAATGCACTTACTTCTACTTTTCTCAACTTCCACTTGGTTCCTATGAGCCCACCCCTCAGCACTTTTCTCGACTCTTGTGTAGTTTCTTATTCATGTCAGTTACTCATGACTTCATGGAAACAACCTTAAAATATCATTTTCTTTTTGGGGGGGGCAGGGGACATCACTGCCTCTGGTGGTCATGGGGCGCTACCCAGTGCTGCTCCTGATAGCCACCACTGGATTTGAACCACCAAGCCTGCAGGCCACAGTCCCGCACTTAACCACTTATGCCGCCGGGGCTCAACCAGTATCATTTTCTTTTATGCAAATAAGTAGCACCATCTATCAGACTGTCAGTTCCTCAAAGGCAAGTTCACATCTTTACACAGTTTTGAAATTTGAGATCTTACAGGTTTTAATAACTTTTCATTGGTGATACTAAGGAATGCAATATTATTGCTATAGAAGAGTTTTAAGTTTTATCCTTGAAAGTTCCTTAAAAATAGCAAGGGGGAACTGTTGAAATTAACAAGGTGAAATCTTTTAGCATGAAAAGCCATTTCCTAACTTAATATGTATTTTAGCCTTTAAAAATGCTTAATGTAGAAAATCTAACTAGGGAACAGATTAGTATTTAAACCACAAAAGAAATAACTTTCACAGGACTCTTCCTTCAAGGAATTTCTTCTAAAGGAAGGTTCCGGATTCCGATCAGTAAATGAGTCAAAGAACCTGCCTTCTTCAGATGGGGCTCAGACTTCTGAACAGCCACAAACCCTATTCTTCAATGTTTTCCAAATAAAAATCATTACCAGTTTCAAGGAGAGAGTTTCTCAGCATATCTCCCAGGCCTTGGGCCACTGGGACTTGGACTAACAGGGAAAGCGTTACCCTGATCTAATGTTTCTAAAGAAGCCCGAAATCTTGAGCAGAAGGCAAAATTTCATGATTTTTAAATGCTATTCATTTAAAGTTTCTAATGCCACTCTCCACGCTGGATTTGGCCTGGAAAACTGGGGGCAAACTCTTTCTAAAGCTTTAAAACATAATACAGCAAACAGTCTGAAAGGTAGAGAGGGAGGGAAACAGAAAATGGTCTGGACCCTGTACACAATCTGGTGCAAACTGACAAATAACAAGTCACAAAATGAAATACAGTCAGTCACTAGTCTCAAACAGCAGTTGAACCAAGTTAAATTCTCTCTATGATGAGGCTGCAGGGGTGGGGCTGAAGCAGCTGTCTAGGTCAGAAGAACTTCCGCAGAGGGCATCTCCAGGGCCCCCACCTAGTCCGAGCACAAGCGAGCACACCAACCCCGCAGGAGGGAAGGATTTCAAATCAGACACACCATCAAAGGAAGGGACGGATGACAACTTCAACTCCTTTAGAGTACCTGGTCTGCAAATGACTGTGGTTTACAGGGGGAGCTCTAAATACATTTTTTTCCCCTCTACAAAAACACTTTTGTTTGGGGGTGGAGACTGTGTTTGCCACAACTCCCCTGGCCAGCTGAAGGAGGGACTGTGGGACTGTGTGCTCTAGGAACTGCTTGGGCATGCCCTGGATGGAGGGGTGGGGGTGGGGGGGGCATTTCCCTCCGTACGATGAGGGGTGGGGGTGGCTACAAGTTGGAAACAGCTCAAAAGCAGGGAGTTTGGTTGTCTGGAGAGTGATAAGGCAATTATGTCCAGGAGATATAGCCAAAGCCACTTATTGAACCATATGCACGATGGGACTGTGCTTTCAAAACAACAAACCCTAAAGGATAAAGTGACCAGACATCCTGCTTTTTAACAATTTGTCCCGCGTCCTGCAGCATTTTAAAATTAAATAAATATATTATTTAAAATATATTAAAATACTATTTTGCTTCCTATGAACATTTTTGTTGCTCAATAGACCAAATTTTTAATCAAGAACACCCCCTCCCCTTGCCAGTTAATGGTGTCCTGCTTAAAATCTGGTCATTTTAGGAAGGCAAAAAATATGTAAATATTTTGATAATCACATCAAACTTAACGGAACAAGAGCATAAGAATGCAAAGCCTTGGCTTCTCAACAGGATCTCCACCTGGGTCTGTACACTTCCAAAGTTGCTGCTTTCTCCTGCCAACCCTTCCTCAAAAAGTCCCCAGTGCTCCGTGGACCCAGCTGTCAAAACGGGTGCAGTGGAGCGTTCTTGAAGGACCCGCATCACGCTCCTCTGAAATGTCCTTTCAATGCCGGGAAAAAGAAAAGGCCCCAGGTGCAAGGTCAGGGCTGTAGGGCAGACTGAGCAAGGGTTCCCCACAAAGGTCTCGGAGGGCGGCTCTTGCTGCCCCAAAAGAAGGGGCAGGTGCAGTGTCAGGATGGAGACATACTCCTTCGTGTAACTCTCCTGACTTTTTTCTTAACGATTCAGTTTTCCATTCTTTAAATACTTCTATGTAATAAGCCCCCCGTGACCATCCTGTATTCTCCAAGAAAAGCTAGTAAAATTTCCCAAACTACAGTCACCATACCTGCCTGAGCTAGCTTCTCTGCCTTATTCAACGAGCCTGACCGAGGCACTTAGAAAAGCATTGTTGGAGTGGAATCTTCCTGTCTGGATCACAAGGGTAAATCCAAGACACCACTGGTTATGAAAGATTTGTCCCCTCTGTCTTCATAAACTTTGATGGAGAGCGAGCTGATCTTTGCACCACAGCTGGGCCCACCATCTAGCCAATGATGTTTCTCTGAGGCCAGAGAAACATCAAACAACGTGAGACCCCAATTTGAGTGGCTAAGGGCCTGTTCACCATTTTCTGGGCTACAACCACAATTTCTTCACGCATCATGGTCGACAGACTTCCCTTTCTTGGTTCATCTTGAGGTCTCCCCGACCTTCCTCAAAATGCAACAGTCACCTAAAAACCATTGTTTTGTGGGAAGCAGCACTCTACTTGCTAAAAAGCTCCAATAATTTAGGAAGGTGTCCATTTGGGTAGGGTTCAAATGGAACATTATTGGCTTTGGATTTTTCAGCGGCGCCCAAACAAGGTTACAAGCGCTTTTCTGAGAGGATTCTTATGCAGAGACATGTTTAAACATATTTTGTTTGAATTAGGGCACTGCCCCCCTCCACCAGCAACTGTGTGTGTGATTTTTAAAAACTTTACCTTGCTAAGCCACCGTAATCAAGTCCTTCTTCTCCACGAAATATTACGTAGAGTCGCCTCCTCAAGTCATAGGGTTTTAATGCCATAATCTATGAAAATAAAATATACAGTATGTATTTCATTCACAAAAAGTGAGTTTATGGTTCATCTGTATTTTCAGAGTTAAAAACTTCCTTCTTTTATATAACCAAGTCTTTAATTCAAGAAATCAACCAATTTGTTCCATAAACTAAACAAAGACCTATCGATCATCTTTCGTATTCACTTTCATAGTCTCTTCCTTTCTCCTAATATCAAAGAGTGTCCACACTTTGGGCTCGTGGCCAGAGAGGAAATCATTTTGGCACAGAACTTCCTTAGGGTTAAAAAATGATCCCTATCGGGCTAAGCCCCGGTGGTGTAGTGGTTGTGTGTGGGGCTGCGGTCTTCAGGGTTGGCGGTTCAAATCCAGCAGCAGCTCTCCAGGAGCAAGGCTGGGCCACCTACTCCCACCAAAGGACAGTGATTTTTCCCTCACTCCCCCCCACACACAAAATGTTCCCTATCCCCAACTCCTCTCAAAACAGGGTCTGGTCTTTTATATGTGATCTGTAACTATCCCTAACTACTGACACTTATGAGGGCAAAAGACCTTGTGCTGCTCCCTGCAGGGAACACACATTTTGACTTCTCAGCCAAAAAGTCATCGGCAAAACAAAGACATTTTTATCAAATAATAAAATTATACACATATTTCATCTTAGATATTACCGTTACCAAAGTTTAGAAATTTGAGTAATGTAATTTACCTGAAGGCTACAAGCAAGTAGGTTTTACTTTCAGATAAAAGTGAATGCTTTTCCCCAGACAAAGCTAAGACTGGGTGGAGGGAGGCCCCACTTCCCAGCAGGGCCATCACGGCCCAGCCTCACACTCCAAGGCCAACACTGCTGATGACAGAGGAAAACTCAGAAGTGCACTAACATCCGTGAGTTTTTACATCTACGAAAATACAGCTCTCACGGGCTTGGAACAAGTTGATCCATTTTGACACCTCCATATTTTAGTATGAATGTTAGCATCAACGCCAGGAAATAGCTGTGTTAACTAATTTGATCAAAGTCCAACAATTAGTAAACGTGACCTAGGATGCAATCACCTCTCTGACTTCAGAGCATTGTTTCATTCGGCCTGAAGAGAGTCCTGGAGGCAGATGTCCCTCTGTACTGTGTGTGTGCCCTTACAGAAAACATTCTCCACTCCATCAGGAAAAAGGGAATGACAATATTCAAAGTTGCTATCTTTAAATATTTTGCAGATAATTTAGGAACGGTGGACATATTACATTTATGTAATTACAACACCAAATCCTTTTTGAATACCTGCTCTGTATAAGACACTGCTGTATGTAACAGCAATAAACAAAATATCTTTTCCTTTCAGGGGATTTACAGTCTAGCAAAGGGAAGCAGACAGCAAGCAATCATCTGTTGTCTGTGGGTGATGAATCGAGTTCCACACAAGGACAGAGAGGGACAGCGACAACACAGAGTAAGTTCAGACAAGGCTTCTCGGGGATTGGGGCATTGAGGCAGAAATTTACAGGAGGTGACGTGTGGCATGTGGGCGACTAAAGAAACTTCCCAGTGGGATACAGCACCAACCAACTTAATTCTAATTGGGTAGTGGTCATCAAAACTTTCGTTGCTAATAGATTTTCAGCAGTAAAACAATATATCCTTAGCAAAATGTGTGTCAAAGTGGATCAGCTAGATCAGTGGATCTGTCCATGTGTGGAACTCAATTCCCTCTAACGCGCCTCACCAACAGACAACAGATAATTGTTGGGTGTCTGTTTCTCTTCACTAGACTGTAAGTCCCCTGAAAGGAAAAAATCTTTTATGATGGTTTGAAATTTCTAAAACCTTTCCCAGTTTACATTTTCGTAAGCATGCACCTAAATTCGTGGCAGGATTCCTCTGTGTTCCACGTAGACTGTTGCAGGGGCCATGTGGCTAGAGTGTCTCAGAGTCCCACCTATAACCATGGGAAGTGAAAGTACTGAAGTCCCTTCACTTGAAAAAGGAAGACAAAGATAGGCACGAGCTCAAAGAGATCTTGTGAGGATTGATTACATGAAACAATAAATAAAAGATGCCAGAGTCAAGCACAGGGCAATCATTCAAAAACACAGCAGGTTTTATTATTACAATGATCCCAGGAAGTGGTGAATGGCAGCCATTATTATAGCTGTGAAGTGAATCATTTAAAATTCCTAAAACTCTCCCTGCAGACTCACAGAACAGGGGAAGAGAGCACTGTTAGATCCTTACCAAGCCTTCCTTACCTGTTGGAAGGAATCCTCAAACAATGTCTGCCGGGACACATTGATCTTCACGTGACTAGGTAGTGCATTAGACTAGAAACAAAAGCAACACCGTGATACCATGTGAGTTATAATGTTTGTACGGTGTAAAGGTAAGACCGAAGGATGATGAATACAAGATTTATTTACCACTGTAGTACCTGGCACAAATAACGGAAGTGAGCAAGTTTCCACCTAAAGCTGCGTTCGTAAGCGATTTGTGGACCACCTTTAGTTCTATAAGAAAACAAAAACAAACAGCATTATCTAATTTGCAATGAAGTTGAATATTTAGTATTCACTAAGAACTTGAGCACATAGGAATCCTAAAAAGAGCCACTGGACAGTTATCTACTGACAGGGGGTAGAGGGAAGTCTAGTCAGTGGGCAATAGAAGCATGTGCAATGAAGGTCATGAGAGCAACAGGAGAATGTATTCGTACAGCCAAAACAGAGGGAAACGGAACTTTTAAATAGGTAGATAATTGCAATGCTTGATTATTACTATTGATTATTTCAGAGAACACCTTCGATACCCTTAAAATCTAAAAGAATGGGAGCTCTAGAAAGAAGGAAATTCTACTACTTCTAAGAACTGACCTTGAAACCAAGACAAATACTGCCAGTGAGAGAGTGAGCAAAGCACAACCAAGTGCTAAGGACACCTGGACCCTGGCCGTTTGGCTCAGCTGGTAAGCGAGGGAAGAAGCAGAGTGGGGGCACCTAAGAATATTGTGTTTTGTTGGCCTTGATTGAACTATGTAATGATATAAGATAAAAATATTTTTTAAAGGGGGGCAGGATAATACAGGTCTTACTCTTCTTATATGTTCTGGACCTCCTGCCTATAGAGCAAGGCCCTAACTGACAGACACAGAGAACTTCTACAAGGACAGGGCCCACTCTGGAGTGGACGGAGAACGTGCTCTTGTGCTGTCCTGCTCAAGGGAAAACGATCACTCCACAAAATGTGCACTGCGTGCATACCATGTACCTGGCCCTGTTTGAGTCACTGAGACTACTTTGTTCTTTACATTGACTGAATAAGCATCATCAGCGGGTTTTATGCAGAAAAATGACTTACATTTTATTAAAATAAAATTTTTAAACGAGGCTCTCTGCTGGAGGAGGCACGGGTAGAAAGCACATGCAGGGGGGAGGGGGGAAAATCGAAGGCAGCCCCCAGGTGAAAGTGGTGACCATGGAGACGGTGGGGCACGGCTGGATTCCACATGTACTCTGAAGGCGAGGCAACCAGAATTCTTGTTGGTTTGTAGGTGAAGGGAGAGGGAAAGAGGGCTCAAGGATGATTCCAGGGCTTCTGACCTAGGAGCTTGTAAGACGGGTGCTCCCTCTGACTGCGTCAGTGAAGCTTACTGGCACAGCAGGTCTCCTGAGGCCATCTGCCAGGAGCTCGCCTGAGGCCCGCCCGCACATGGAGAGGGCAGATAAACATTGCAAGACGCACTTAGCAATGTGTCATGAGGGAGACCTGAGCTAGTTCTACAACTTGAAAGCTATCAGGATGCAGATATTTTTGACAAGTATGACACTGGATGAGCTTCACCAGGAGGGTGTGGGAAAGAAGGGAGAGAGCAGGGCAGCTCTGGGTACTCTGATGTTAGGAGACAAAGGAGACCAGGAGCATGCAGTGCTATTTCAGAGGAAGAAAAAAGGGCCGGGAAGCAGGGGGAAATGTGGGTCCAATGGACTGCTTTGATATGAGTTAGATTTACTGTGTTCAAGGCTCCTGAAAAGTCAAATGACCTGAGGATTGCAAAACCCGCCCTGGGATGACGGAGAAGCCCCTGCACAGGGACAAGTTCAGTGTCAGCAGTCCTTCTTGGGAGCCAGTTTAGGACAGGCATTAGAAGTCACGCAGGGAGACAACCCTGTCCAGTGATTCTCCTATAAAGACCACACGACACAAACTCAGCAGAGACATTACTGGATGGGAACCTAAATTGCCGGGTGGAAGCCCACCCATGACATGCACACAAAAAATGTTCTTTGAAAAAATTTTAAAAAAGAATGAACATTAAATAGATCTGAAAAATCATTAAGTTGTTTTTCTGCTGTGTTCTAGAAGAAAGGTCGGTGTGTGTTTGCTGATGAGAGTAATTCAGCTGAGAAAGAAAGGGATGATAGGAAGGTGGAAATTGCCAGAAGAATGAAGTAGAGGAAAGGAGAGTGTGGTGCCCTGGCTGAGGAGCGAGGCTTGATAACAAGGTTAAGAGCTCATCTGTAGAAACCAGAGGGAAGACAGAGGCTGGTAGACAGACAGAACATGGTGGGATTTGGCAAATAACCTGTTTTGATTCTTTTTCTCAGTGAAGCAAAGTGGTTATACTTAACAGTAAGAAATATAGGCGAGATCTGTCAGGCGCTTCTTTAAGGCATCTTCATTTAGAAAGTGCAATTTCTTTGACCATCTCCACCTCAGATGCCACAGCAGTCTGATGGAGCTGCTTAAAGACTGTGTATAGACTCTGGAGACAGACTGCTTGCTTTAAAACCTAACTCAGTCCATCACTAACCAAGAGGGTTGAGCCAGTGTTTCTTATGCGCCTCACATGCCAGTTCTCACTTGGAAAGGGGGTGGAAAATGATAAAAATACTGAACAGTCCAAGGGGTTGTTGAAAGACAAAATGCACTAATAGATGGGGCTTGGAAAAGTCTGTAGAAAAATTTCATCATCATTTAATTCTCTTTCCCCACAGGCTATGTGAATCCTCCCTGGTTCTACGCAAAGTGCTTCACAAAATTCGAGGCAGGTATAGTTAGTACAAAGTGATATGCCATAGATGTATTCTATTCCAGGGCAGAATAAAGCCAGGTATACTTGATAGGTTTTCCAGAGTCAAAAAGCCAGCTTTGTGGATACATTTGAGGGTAACTTAAAGGCTAACACTGCCCTCATGGAAGAGTCATGGGAGGAGAGGGCCAGGTTTTGACTTACACGGACGACTTCCCATTTCGAGGGTCTTTGAATGTTGTTGTTCTTGTGTTATGATCAACGAAGTACCGGACACCTTCTCTTGTGTACCTAATTTCCCAGCCTTCCGGCAGCGGTTCTTCATTCTGTAGGCTAAAAGGACGACATTTCAGCACAGAGGAAACATTGCCTGGGCACTCCAAGCATCGCTCGAGTCTATCTAGACACCGGCTGATACAAACGCAGCCGTGGTGCACGCTTACCCTTGAGTTCTTGGATCTTCCCACTGCGTTGTTTTCGTGTTATGATTCACAAAGTAAACTCTGTCCGTTGAATCTACTCTTTTTTCTAAGAAAGGAGCGAGGTGTACAAAAATAGCATTTAGTAATTCTTTCCCATAAAACTCCCTTGTAGAGATTTAAAACAGTGTTATTAGCTTACCCCAGCCTGGGGGTAAAGGTCCATAGGGGTCGTTCTCGGCAGCTAACATGGAAGCCTGTTGGGAAGAGGGGTTTGGGGGAGGAAAAACAAACAAGCCATACTTTAATACAAAGGCAGAGGCAGACTTGTCAGAATCATTTTGTCATTTAATCACATGACAAAAGGAACTTGGGCAAATAATTTCACATCATAAAAGTATGAAAAATGTGTCAGGGGCAGTAGGGAAGGAGGGGAAATATGGCAAGCTGATACCAAGGGCCTAAGTAGAAGAAGGATGTTTCGAGGATGATGACAAGTGTGCAAATGTGGTCTGCATACCATTGATGCATGTATTGATCATGGTATGAGTTGTGTGAGCCTCCAATAAAATGATTAAAAAATAATAATAAAGCTGCCAGTCGGTGCCCCCCCCCCCCCCCCAAAAAAAAAGTATGACAAATGTCACAATGTAAGAGGTGGAGTCAATACACTGATAAGATACATTAAAATCATGAGCCCTGTTGGTGTGATGTTTAGGCATTGGACTGCTGACTGCAAGGTCGTGGCTCAAACCCACTAGCCTTTCTGGCTCCACAGGAGAGACTGGGAGGCTGTAGGACCCGATGAAGATGTAGGGTCGCGGACACCCCATTCGTGTCTGACTTTGCTGTGAGGTGTGTGGAGGTGTGTGGCCTCCCTATCTCCCTAAGTTCAAGAGAACAAAACGCTGTCTGGTCCTGGGCCATCCTCAGAACTGCTGTGTGCGCTTGCTGTAGTTCTTCCACTTAGTTCTTCCACAACAGCCCAGACTGTCCAGATGAGACTGAAGAACAACACGCAGAAACCCACGAGGCAATATGACTTGTTTAAAAATTGAACCATTATGGCAGCGTTCTTTCAAAACAATGCCTTTTGTTGAAGCTACTACAAAGAGGCTTCACAAAGTTCATGGAAAAAGCACTCTCCACAAAACTTCCTGTGGTTGAGTGGGTGGCGACTCAGAGTTCTCCCAGGGAGGGCAGTTTCCAGGACTGCAACTCTTTAAGGAAGGAGGAAGCCTCACTTTTCTCCTAAGGAGTGGTTGGTGGTTTCAAACCTCCGACCTTGCATTTGGCAGCTCAACGTAGTGGTTATTCCCTGGCTGCTAACCCAGGCTCTTAATTAGATTTTCCGTGAACATTTTGAAGCTTCCTTGTATTAAAGTCCAGTATCAGCGTCATATGATTAAACTCAGAGACATCTAAATATCAGTATCTTTAATATATTCATATATACCTTAAAGTACTTAGCCGCATAGGCTGTATTAAAACCTAGAAAGAGGTTCTACCAAAAATGTAAACATCCTACCATCAATTTTTAAAACACGACAAACACAAAAATCACTACTTACAGAATAATTTCTTAGTGATAAAATTCATTTGCCCTGATATTTTAAAAAGACCTTGGAACTAATACTACCAACTGTAGTTTTGTTATTTATTTCCTATTTCTTCCTTGCCGACCAGACTGCTGTTTTGCCTGAGGCAGCAGGGCAGCCAGCTGGGACTATGTCACCATCAAGCCCTGCTTGTGGCTGGGTAGGCCGAGAGACCAGTTGCGGCCACATTGGTATGAGAAAGGCAGGCATGGGCGTGCTACGAAACTCTCTTCTTTATCTTGCTTCTTGCCTGGGCTGTGGAATTGAAATCCACGTTCAAAGTAACAGCCAAGAGACATGATAGGGACAACAGGACAATCGAAGGGGAAGGAACCTGGGCACTGGGCGGCACTACTGAGCCAACACACCATTCAGTGCACACTGACCGAGCCCGGTCTGGTGTGGTGCCAGGTAACTGCACTCAACCCACTGAAGCCTTTCTAAGTAGCATATTCTGATATGTGCGGGACTTATTTTTTGCTTTCTCTCCGAGAAACTCTAAGTTTATTTCTACAAGCATGAAGCAGAAGGAAACAGTGGGGTTTGCTACCTCCAAACTACTTTAAACATCCAGTGAAAATCAAACAAGTTATATATCTAAAACTTTGTGATTAAAAAAACCCTAGCTTTATAGCATATAAAAAGCACCTCAAATTATGTGACAAAAAGAGGGAGGGTTTTCACAGGACACAATTGCTGTTTCTCCAGATAGTCATTAGGCCCTTAGTTAATAACTTCATTTTTCCAAGAGTTATCGGAGTCCCATCCCCTGAGGTCTGATGCTTCGTCGTTTCTTTTCCCCTGCTACACACCACCCTTCTTCATACTCAGTCCTGTTTCTTCAAGGTTTTCATAGGTCTAACCTGGACCTGACAGATAGACAGACACTGCAGACAATTGCTTATTTAATGGAGGGTCGGGCTACTACACAGCTAACCGACGCAGCCTCCCACAGACTTCTGTACGAGTTGCCAAAGAGCCAGCATCTGGTGGCAGCAAGGTTGCTGGGGAGCTGGGTTGCTCCACTTCCTCCTTTGCAGGGACTTTAATTTACTCTCTGAAGAAAATGGAGTTGGAAGAGGCAACACCACACAGGATTTTGAAGAAAGAATTATTTAAATGTTCTTCCCGTGTCTCCCTTCTCTGGAGTCTCCACGTTGCCGCTCTGCACCGTCCAGCGCTGCCCGGTCCTTGCTCTGCCCTGCCCGCCCAGCAGTGCCCTCCACCCACGCCGGTTCACTGTCCAGATAGCTTGAGTTGTTTTGGACAAAACTATGTCCAGTGCTACAACTAGCTTTAAAGAGCCAAAAGAGATGAAAGTCTTGCTTCTCCGAAGCTAAGGAGTTAATAGTAATAACTAGAAAGTGACAGACGGGTCCTAAGCAAAACCACAAGGTAACGGATTTTGTTTGCCCAAACAGAGTGTTTCTACTTAAAGGTGGAGGATGAAAAATTGGTAAAGACATTATTATAAAACGATTCTTAATAAGTATAAAAATGAATGTTGTGGTTGTTTACATATTAGATTAAAAAAATTAACTTGAGGGCTGAGCCCCGGTGGCGTAGTGGTTGTGCACGGGACTGCGGCCCACTGGGACGGAGGTTCAATTCCAGCAGTGGGGCTGGGCCTCCTACTCCCACCACTGGAGAGCAGTGATGCCCCCCCCAAAAACAAACAAACAAACAAAAAAAACTTGAAGAACTTCTACAAGTGTAGGTATCATAACAGTAATCCGTCAAAGCTTAAGAAACGCCTGTAATGTAGTGCAAAAGGGTAGAAACAAAATCAAGCTCGCCCCGAGTCTAAGGGGACCAGGGCTGGAGGGAGCGTGTGTCATGGGCATGACTGACAGGTTACCGACCGAGTAGAGGTACCGTTGGTTGAACTGCTGCATGGCGCCCTGCAGCTGGTTGCGCTGAGACTGCCACTGCTCGAAGTTTCGAACAGACTCCATGGTGGGCCGCTGCCACGTGGTGGTTCTTGTGTTGTGATCCACGTAATAGACTCTTCCGCGATCATCAACCCGTCGTTCCCAACTACCCAAATTAAGTTAAATAATCAGAATAGCCTCTCAAAATAAGTGGCTAAAAAATATTTATTCAATACTTCACTCAAGTAATTTAAACAGCAGATCCAAGGTATGATAAAGTAACACGAAAGCATACCCTGACATGCTTCAGAATCTTGATAAACTGCTAAAGCACACCCTGCCGTTTACTTCTAGGGGGAGTCTAAGGGCTTCCTAAAAGAAGCCATATAGGAAGCAGCCCCAGTGCCAACTGAATTCCCCTTTCTCCCTTTTTCCGACTAGGTGTGGCATGTGCTCAGTGCGGACGTAGCTATCTGACCTGAGGCCACTCCCAGTGTTGAGAAATTTTACCATTCCTTAAAACATTTCATTTGGAATAAACCTGTGCATGTATGGGTGGGGGGGGGGAGTTTTTATACTTATTTCCCTGCTATTACACTACTATCACTTTATCTTCCACCTGTCACGGCTCTCTGGCCTGGCATAAAAATGCACTAACTCACCTCTCCAGCTTCTTTCCCCAGGAGACCTGTTCAAGGGCTCCAATGAGAGCCAAACCAGCGACTGTGAGTCCCCAGCACGTGCTGCGCTTCCTCCCATCATCCTGACACACTCTAATGTGTCCTGAGTTACATCTCAGGAGATCCTATTGCGCATATTGCTGTCACTGGATAGCAATATAACTTGCTCAAGTTGCCCTAAATATGCTTTTCACGTCTTCAAAGTAACAGGAAGCAAACCTGGACCTAAATGCTGCAGCTACTCTCAGTAAGTTAATTCATGCCAATGTTGGACAATCTCTTCAGGAAGCCCTTCAGACTATCTAACCATTAAGTACAGTATAATAATAAAAAATAAGGATATCTCATTTGTTAAGCATTCATTATTCGTACAGGCAAGTCAAGTCAGTAAGGACACTGAATATGAATATGTTTTGTTGTACTAAACTGAAATTTGTTTAGAACAGCGACATGTATGATGATAGATAAGCAAAGACACAGTACCCCGGAGGTAGAGGCTGCGGTCTCTCCCACGTGGTGGTTCGGGTGTTGTGATCCACATAGTAGGTTCTGCCATGAGGGTCTTTTCTCTGTTCCCACCTTACATGAAAACACAGAGTCAGAATAGAACACAACAGCACGGGGCAACGAGGAAAGCCGTTCCTTCCGACCTTAAGAAATGTGAGAGAACAGCTTTCCTCAGAAAGTTAGTTGTATTTTGAAGCTCGTCTTTTTAAAATATCAGTGCTTTTAAGGTTCTCAATTACTCCCTGTTCACTCAAAAATACTGAAAACTCAAATACTCGGTTCAGTTACTGGGAAAGGGGGTACCGTAATGCCATAATACCTAAATATTTTTAAAATTACTAATTCTCAGAATTCCAAATTATGAGAATGTAGAATTTCAGTCTAATTTTAAGGCCAAAGCATTCAATATCAATGAAACGAATATACACATTTTGTCTACTATTTCAAAACTGCCTATTTAAAAGATTCTAGAGAAACTGTTCCCAAGAATATATGGTGGCTGCCGCCCAGTGAATAGTTTATGGCTCTCCTCGCCTTCCTTTTTGCTATTCCCGAGTGGGTCTGGACAAGAAGGTAGGGCACTGATTGCACCTATGACTTCGCTGTGTGTCCGCCATCCGGACACACATAGAATCAGCCATCCGGAAGCAGGAGGTGGGGCTCTAGTACCGGCAAAGAGCACAATCTCCAGGACCTCAGGGTCCCACAGCGAGAACCCTCCTTGATTCGGGAGACAGCTTTGACACCAGAGAAGCAGCACCGGGAGCAGAGAATGGGACCGAAGAGTAGATTCTCAGCTAACAAAGCACGGAAAGCTGGGTGCTTTGGGGCAGAGGCTGGCTTGCGGAGTAGGCTATCTCTAGGCACTTCACGGGGGGTGGGGCGGAGGGCTGCGTTTGCTGGGCTGAGGAGCTGCAGCAGAGTGCCTCAGAGTGGAGGCTTACAGGGGAAGGGCACGCACTTTGGACATTTCATTTGCAACCCTAGACTAGTTTTTCAACGTTGCACAAGCAAGGCCGGAGACCAATGAGCTGCGTAGCTGAGAAGTCAGAGACCAGAGAAAAGGCTGTCCTGATTGAGCAACTGTATCCTGAGGGTTTTCCACCTAAATTGCATCCTGCTGCCTTTCCCAATCATTTCCATCATGGTGAGTTCCTGGGGGCCACTGCACTGAACTGTTCTCTGTGGGGACACTGCCACATCGCAGCGCTCGCTCCCCTGTGGGCTGCGGGGACTTCTTTCTCTTCACCCTTACACCTGGGTGCTCCTGCCGAGCTTTGGGGCCCAAGCGCTTGCTCTTTCTTCCCCCGTTTGCTACTTGGTCACACTGCCTCTTCCCTTTCAGTCTTCCCTTCATGGAGGGGAAAGGCAAAGGATGCGGCTTTACTATGAGGTGACTGTGCCCCTTTTCAATCTGCATGTAGAATGACTTCAAGGTATTTCCTTACTCTTAACCATGGGACCTCAAGCTGATTTTTACTTCTTAGGCTTCATAGTATTCTTACATGACCACACACACACACACACACTCAAGTTAGTTCCTAAATATGGTGTACATATTCATACTAAAGAGTTATCTTTGAATTTTTTTTAATGATTTGTTGAAGACAGGCTTTGCAAATAAAAATCAAAAAATTCTAAGCTGTGGCCATGAATATTAAAGACGTTCAGCAATAAAGCATAACCTCTTCAAAAAAAAATAAATAAATAAAGACGTTCAGGTTTATTATAATGACATATCATAAGTTTAATTTAAACCTGTCGAGTAAGTATCACTATGGAATGAAATTCTACAGTGGAGTATTCACACTATAAAAATTTTGATGTAGGGCTGAGCCCTGGTGGCATAGTGGTTGTGTGCAGAACTGCGGCCCACAGGGTTGGAGGTTCATATCCAGCAGCAGTTCTCCAGGAGCAAGGCTGGGCCTCCTACTCCCACCAGGGCAGTGATGCCCACAAAAAAACAAAAACAAAAAACAATATTTTTTGATGGTTCTTATAAAGAATTTCACTGACTGTAAGTAACATATGAGCTTAGTTCCTCTGATTCAGCATAATAATAAAGATTAATGGGAAGGAAGGGTTTAAACATGGAGCTTCGTTTTAAGTGTTTCAGGAATATCCCGGGGCATATACAAAGGGGATATCTTCAGCAGTTTGAAAACCTCTCAGTGCAAAACAAGGGGGACCACCTAAAGGAAAAGATCAAAGCAGTTGGCAAACCCGATGAGCACGTGTGCAGCACACGAAGTAAGGGGTGTGTGTGTGTGAGAGTGTGTGTGTGTGTGTGTGTGTGTGTGTGTGTGTGGGCAGTCCCTCCCATGAGAACATTGGGCCACCAGGAGCCTCCAGCAGTGCAGTTTCTACAGCTCCACATACAATCTGACGCTGCGAAACAATTACAATACGCCATACTCTCATACAGAGCAGTGTGACTTTCCATGTTTTATTACAGGATTTTCAAGTCAAAGTGACTGTGTGAGAGTTTTGAAAAGTTACCGGAAAAGTATGATTAAAGGATAGTGGAGTTTTTCCATGAACTTTCTTAAGCTGCTATGTATGTTGATATGTCTGGACCATGACATTTCTGGAGGGCTTAGACCATGACTCCTTAGTTGCGATCAATACCCTCAGGACAGCATCCCTGGGGGCATGGTGGCACGCTGGTGAAGTGCTCAGCTGCTGCCTGGAAAGTCAGCAATGTGCCCCCCACCCCACCCCCAGCCACCTGGCAAGAGAGAGATGGGACGCTCTTCCCTGCAAACCCTACAGACTAAGTAGTTCGACTTTGTCTTAGCGGTTGCTCGGGGTCAGAATCACCTTGGCAGCAAGAAGCTCATCATCAGGCGAAAACAAAGACCAGCCAAGTAGAGAAAAACAGCACTGATGCGCAAACATGGAAGAGGTGGCAAGCTAGAACACCTGCGCAGAATACTCCCTTATAGAAAAGTGAGAGTGCATTAAACACGTGTGGAATTCAAAGCCACGCATTACTACACAGTTATGAAAAGCAACTGAGTTGGAGACAGCCAGTCAGCTGGGTAAGTTCACTGTCGGCACACTGCGGCTCTTGCAGGGTGAACATGCGGCTTTGAAGTCTCATTGGAAACACTCAAAGGTTATTATTTCAGATCACAGTGATATCATTTGTTTGGAAAAAACATATTGAAGGCTCCTGAGTGATTTTAGATAAATGGTTAGGAGGGACAGGACTGGCTCTTTGGTCTCAAGAGTTTGCCGGCCCCTGGGCAAGTTGCTGGCCCCAGCACTTGGTATCAGCTGAGACAGCGCAGGGCATCTTTTTCTGAAGCGTGTGGGCTAGGGTAGACCACAGAAAAAGCCGGGGGGGAGGGGGGGGGGGCTGAGGCGAATGTGTAGTGCTGGTGTCCCTTTTATGCCAAAGTAAAACTAAACTAATATTCAAATCGAGAGTGCCTTCTACAAGTTCGCATTAAGGTTTTGGGTCTTTTCCTTCATCTTGTGTTCACTTCAACCAGGTGAACAATTGTGTCCAGGGCCAGCAAGCATCCTTTTGCCGCACCAAGGACTTACTTGGCTCACATTCTAACTAGGGACACTGTTGGAGGTGAGTGGGCCCATCGGAAAAGACTGAGCCCAGGCCCCATCTCACATGCTGGGCAGACTCCCAACACACCACCGTGCAGCCTGCCTCAGCCATCAGTGGGTGGATGGCGACCAAGTTCATTACCGATACACGAGTTGGGTCTCATGAGGGGCCTTCAAAATTAAGTGCTACCAAAACAGCAATTTCTGAGGGGAGCTCTGGGGCACTTAAATTCAAGGCAGAGAAAGTCAACAATTATGTTACTATTTTATTTGGGGAATTCCCAAGGGGGTTTTCTCAAAACACCGGACAGTGATGGGGGTTTCTTAGGAAGGAATTTTTCAGGAAAACCCAAGGCTGAGTTGGTGAGGAAAAGGTCAGAGAAGTTGCCCCAGGGAAATTTGTTTCCCTACTATGACAAAGCATTTGCTCGTTTTTTTCAAAAGTAACAAGGGTTCTTCTACAAAAATGTCAATGGGAACCCTTACTCTGCCCACTCTACAGCTCTGATCTTGTTCGTGTCAGTCTTTTTTTTTTTTGGCATCACTGCCCTCTGGTGGTGGGAGTAGGAGGCCCAGCCTTTGCTCCTTGGAGCTGGAATTGAACCTCCATCCCAGTGGGCTGCAGTCCCTCGCACAACCACTACGCCACCGGGGCTCAGCTGACTCTTTTGTCACCCAAACTCAAAGAACAGTTAAAAGGAACGTACTGTATATACCCATGGATAAGCTAACCCGAATATCTGCCAAGGCACCTAATTTTACCACCAAAATGGCATTAAAATTGTGCTGAAAAAGCTCAGCTTATATTCAAGTATATAGGGTAATTGGAGTCTTCTCAGGATGCCCAAACTGCCCTGTGAATGTGGGGTTCACTGAGGAGAGGGGAAATCTTTGGGAGAGGGTTAAAGAAACGAAAACACTGTCATCAGATATGTACCACCCTAAAGGGAGGCTATGCCAAGAAAGAGCAGCCTGGCATCTTGATATTTTTCACGTAGTAACGGTTTCTATGTATTTTTGCTAGCAAAATCTTTCGACTTACCTGCATACACCCTATAATTGGATTCAAATTGTTTCCAAACTATCGCTACTCAGATCTAAATCAAACTTTAAAAACAAAAACAAAAACAAAAAATAGCATACCCTGACGGCAAGGTCTCAGTGTTGCTGTTTCCAGACTGCTGCTGCGTAGGCTCCACACACCCCTCCGGCTGTCTGATCTTGGCTGCTTCAAAAGCAGTGCTGCTTCCAGCACTGGGGGTGGCAGGGTCCGGGGTGCTCCGAGCCTCGGGCTGTGGGGCCGCGCTAGAAGAAGGCGTACATTCATGGTGTTCGGAGGACGGCGCTATTTCTTGAACGGAGGGGTCTTCGCCAGAAGCACTGGTGGGAGCTGGGGACAAGGCGGCTTCTTCAGGTGGGACTGTAGCTCCCGCGGGGGCAGCGGGGTCAGTTGGTGCAGGGGAGGGTGACTCTCCATTAACTAAACAGAGGAAATCAGTGAAGGTGATCCACCAAGCAGTGACTCAGAAAGCAATCAACCACACTGAGAGCCTGCAAAATCAGGCCCATTATTTTTAAATTACTCATATCTGAGGTGGACACAGCACGTAAATGATGACAAACATAGCATAAGGAAGCAGAAACAAATGCTTAGTTTTTGAATGAGAATCCTCAGGGAAAGTTTACAGGGGTCGTGTACGCAAACTTAATGATAATCCTTACCTCTTGTTTGTTGCCTCATGCAAATGGTAGGTAGGTACTATCTAAAGAACTCTGGGAAGTATATATATTGCTGAAAGTGATGAGGAAAGATAAAATCCAGAAACACTGAGAAATAACCCAGTACTGGGACTTGGTGACATAATTTTATTTTCATGTTAAGTGAGATTAATACATTTCAACTATGGACCAAAAAATGAACCAAAACTGTAAAAATAGACTGTTGAAAAAAATCCGTTGGTAGACTAAACATGAAAAAAATCCCTTGGTAGACCAAACATGAAAAAATCCCTTGGTAGACTAAACATGAAAGTTCTACGCAGCACATAGAATAGAGAGTATTTCTGAGGAATGGGGTCTTTGGGTAGATTTCTAAAGAGGGAAATAAAAAGACAAATGGTGGGAAGGAGAGAAGAGGAATCGTTTGTGCACAACAGTAAGAGGAGAGTCAATGAAGTTCTCTTAACAAACACAGTGAAGAGAATGGCTTTAGGCAAGAGGGATAATCCATAACTTAGTTAAAGAAATAACATTTACAGAATGAGTCTGCACCCAACACAGTAAGACACTGTGGGGAAATCAAATAGGTGTGTGAACAGAGACGCTAAATTCTGGTCTCTCCTATATTAATGCTCACTTACAAGTACTGTTTCACTTAAGTGTTCACTCTTCAGTAGTGTAGAAATTAATTTCTATAAAAGAACAGATTAGAAGCAGTCTTTTTCAAAGCAAAATAGCTTTAAACGGGAGAAGAGGTTTATCTGAGTAAAGAGATAATCAAGCCCAACAAGGAACAAACAAACAAATAAAAGAAACAAGCAAACATCTTTGTAAATAGCAAAACATAGCACATGAAATTAACTGTTAGGAAAATAAAATGCTAAATAGCATCATTCTGCTCAAGGCTGAAACTTTACTTTTTGTATCTCATGTAACAGCAAATGTGCTCATTCATTCCTTTCATCTTTATCACTGCTCCACTATAGGGTTAATTTTATAGAAAAATAAAATAGGTATTTCTCCTTGATTCCTGCGAGAGGCTTTTATTTGTACGCGTTCCCATCAGGTTTGACCAGCTATGCTACTGCGGTGATCCGGGTGAGGGCTGGTGATGGCAGAAAGACTCCGCCTATCAGCCAACCTCAGGGAAGAGGGCATGAACCAATCAATCGTGTGCACATAATCAAGCCCCACTGGAGGTCTCAGACACAGAGAGCCTGCGGACTCCCTTGGTAATCCCGCTCCAGGGGCTGGTTCCTCCAGCTGATTGGTGAACGACTTCCTTATCTGTAGGAGGGAAGCATGGCTCTTTCTGGGATCTTGGACATCATTCCAGACCACACTACACATCTCAGCCCCTTCAGGTCCTTCTTGTTTTAATACATCTATAATCGGTAAGTTTAGCATTTCCCATAAGTTTCATTGGCTGTTATGGCAAACTATTAAACTTAAAAAGAAATATCAGCATTGTTGTGATTTAATAGCAAAAAAATGGATAATTACTTCGTAAGTCCATAAAAATGTCCTATTCTACTCACGATTGATTTGGCACCCAAGGACTATAATAGATATTTTAGATCATTTAATCACTTAAGGATCAAAACAATACGTCCCTCATTCTAGATACACTCCCCAAACCAAACTCACTACCACAAGGTTGAAGCTGACCCGGAGCCACCCTGCAAGTCGGTGCCTTTGTGCATTTCCGAGGCTGTCGCTGTTGATGGGAGTGGAAAGCCTCATCTTACGCCTACGTCGCCACTGGCTGGTGGTTTTGAACTGTGCACCTTGCTGATTGCTGCCCAACTTGTAACCAGTTTGCAAGCAGGGCTCTCATCATTCCACACATGTAATATGTCACAATCGCACCGCTGCTCACTTCCAACAAGGAAGAAAACTGATCTTTGAAGTCAAATTTAAGAAGAAATACTACTTTAAACCAACATGATTAAATAGATATGGATTCTGTAATAAGAACAGGGAAAAAAAGAAGCTGGAAGATGACACAGTTGTGGGTCAAAGGCCAACAACAATGTGAGACAGGGAAAGGCCCAGCACTGCATAGGTTGAGGTTAGACTGTTTCATGCCTATCAGAGCATGAAAAGGGCAGGTACAGCTTTGGGACACTACCGACCATCGACACATCAAAGTCCAGAGGAGAGCAAGAGCAGCCACGGGACACAGGGCTGAAGTGAAGGAAAGTAGCTGGGAATCTATGCAACAGTTCCTTCAATAGAAAAAAAGTTTGTGTGTGTGGTGGGGGAGGTGGGGACACAGGGAGAGGACCCCCAACTAGTACCCATTTCAAAGGAGAATTCTGAGATTAAATCAGTGAATGCACACCGTGTCCAGAAAACATACAGCACAAATGTTACCTATTACCATTATTATCGTTCAGAGTGGCATAAGTTTTCTTACAATTGTTTTGCTATGTCATGGGGATTTTTTATGGTGGAGCATTTCTTTCTAGTTCTTTTTATGTGTATCTATGAATATAAAACAAAGGTGGGGAGAACATTTATTCCCCCTGGCGAGTCTACAACACTGCTAGAAAAATGAACCAGTTGGTGTTGGAAGAGGCATAACCTGTTTTCCACACAGGAGCTGCTCTCTACACATGTGACTGGTCTGCATAAGCACATGATGGGGCCAACCCTGGCACATACACCTGTATTGTATGGGGTGCATAGGATGGGGTCGGTGTGATGAAGTCATCATCCTGGGCACTCATATATGAGCCTATCAGCAGGGGGGCGGACTTCCCCAGAGATGGAGAGAGGAGTGATGTCTCGGTTCCTAAGGACATCAGAAATATGTGTTTCCTGATGATCTCAGACAACTCCTGTGAAAGGGCTGTTGACTTCCAAAGGGGTCATGATCCACAAGCCGAGAACTGCTAGTTGACAGGGTCCGTAGTCTGAGACCACCAGCTGGTTTGTGGGGGAAGCCGAGGCTTTCTCTTCCTGTAGGGAGCTGCTGTCTCGAAAGCCCCAAGAGGCAGTTCTGTCTTGGAGAGGGGCCATGACTCCAGGCAGTCTCCAGGCAGTGAATTTGGGAACTTTCACTGAGCGGTTAGACATTTTATGCAAGTGGGGGAGAGGGGGAGTGGTTCGGAACAGAAGGGTGCAGAGAGTTGCTCAGTTCAAGGAACATAATGAATGTCACTGCAGTGAGTATATATAAACTGTTGAATTGGAGTATGTTTTGCTGTTCTCAGCACAATGACAAAACAGCAACACAAAACAACATGATCAAAAATAGTCTTGTAGGCTAGAAAGTATTTCATTCACTCTATTGGGCAGGGCTCTGTTCCTCAGATAAATCTTCTCTCTGTGTTTGTTGATTATCTACAAGAGTACACAAATGGTTCTTCCAATGGCTTCTAGGTCTTCTCCCTTAGACTCTATTTTAAAACTGCAGGATTTCATTTTTAAATGACTCCAATCACAAGCAAGTTGAATATGTGCAGCATTCACACAATTGTTGCATTGGCCATCTATGGAAAGATCTAACTCATTTGCACTATGATGCTATGCCGATATCTCACACTGCAGGAGGCTATAAGATCGCGCTCTCTGAAACTTATGTTTCGATTCTCTCTTTTATATTCTTGAGAATGTTCTTCAAATTATGGTGTCCTTTCATATAGATCCATAAAAAGAATACCAATTACTTTGTGATTGGTATAAACAGATTACTCTTAACTTAAAGATAATTATGAATAATCTAAGTCACATTTCCTTTTCTGCTTTACCAATAGAAATCTCAGTCACATGAAAGTGGACTAGATGTAAGGGGGAAAAGTATTTTGATTACTACGTAATCTCACACTGGTTATTGTTATTCATCTTTCCCAACTATCCTAAATTAATGACTAAAAAGTTCTACTATCATGCATACTCCGAAAATCATCATCTTTGGGGGATCTTTTTAATAAAGGGTAACATAAGAAACAAATGAAAAAAAGCAAAACAGAACCACAAAGTACTACTCATACTTGTCAGTTCCAGAGTTCACAAGAACTCTCAGGGTAAATTTGGAAAATATCTTCCCACCCTTGGGTAGAAATACAAAGTTAAATCGTCCTTGCACATATTGTTGGTGAATGGCTTCCTCACATCTTTACTTTTGCAGGCTTTCCCACATACTTAGAGCGAGAGAAGAACACGGTATCTGGAATAAAACAATGCAGAACTCCATTCCCAGTTCCATCCATACTCGCTAGTCAGCGGAGATATTGGTAAGATGATTAAATTCTATAAAACTCATTGAAGCCAAGAGTAATATTTAATGGGATTCTTAAAGAAATCTTCTGCAAAGATTCCTTCTAGACAGAATTAAGTCTACTTCTGAAAAACATAAAAACCTTCTGGAAGCTGTTACATGCCAAGGGGGAAAAACCCTGATATTGATGGCTATAGAAATTATTATTGTTTGCCAACAAATCAATGACTCCATTAAAGCTCTTTCACAAATATATCCTATAAATAGTATGATCTGTAACATAAAGCCTAAGAAGCTAGTATCACAAAGGTACATAGAGTGAAAATATATTGTGACTTCAAATCAATACATTTTTGGAATATCTTGAGTATCTTTCTAAGTAATCTAGAGGTTCTCAAATTATTAAGGAAAAGTTCAGGGCGTGTAATTTTTTTTTAATTTAATAAATCATTCTATTGGGGGCTGGTACAACTCTTATCACAAACCATACATTTATGCACTGCATCAAGCACATTTGTATATTTGATGCCATCATAATTTTCAAAACATTTTCTTTCCACTTGAGCCCTTAGTATTAGCTCATTTTTTCCCTTCCACCCCCACCCTTCCTCCCTCATGAAGCCTTAATAATTTATAAATTATTATTTTTTCATGTCTTGCACTGACCAATGTCTCCCTTTACCCATTTTTCTGTTGTCCATCCTCCTCAAAGAGGATTATATGCAGAACACTGTGACCTTTTCTCCCCCCACCTTCCCTTTCCCCTACTGGTATGATTAGTCTCAATATTGGCCCCAAGGGGTTTCTCTGTCCTGGAGTCCCTGTGTTTCCAGCTCTTATCTATACCAGTGTACATGCTCTGGTCCTGCCACATTTGTAAGGATGAATTAGGGTCATGATGGTGGTGGGGAAGAAGGAATAAAGAACTAGAGGAAAGCTGTTTATTTCATCGGTACTATAGTGCACCCTGCCTGATTGGCTCGTCTCCTCCTCAAGACCTGACTCTAAGGGAATATCCAATTGTTTACAGATTGGCATTAGGTCCTCACTCTGCACTTCCCGCCCCATTCACATTGACATGATTTTTTGTTTTGGATCTTTTATGCCTGATACGTGATCCCACGGACACCTCATGATCACACAGGTTGATGTGCTTCTTCCATGTGGGCTTTGTTGCTTCTCAGTTAGATGTCTGCTTGTTTATCTACAAGCCTTTAAGACTAGTTGCTATATCTTTTGACAGCCAGATCCCATCAGCTTTCTTCACCACATTTGCTTATGCACCCATTTTGTCTTCAGCGACCATGTTGGGAAAATGAGCATCTCAGAGTGGGGGATTATGAGAACAAAGTGTTCTTGTGTTGAGGGGGGACTTGAGTAGGGGCACAATGTTCATTTGCTTCCTTAATACTAAACCTATTGATCTATTTCCTCATCATCATATAAAAATATATTTGGGCTGTAATTTTTTTTAATTCTCACAATAAAATAGGAACTAAAGAAAGTGAACAACAAGCCAAGTGTGGACATGGAAACACAAACCTTACTGAGCCTTTCACTTAAGTGATGCCATAAATAGTCAGGCTTACTTACCAGTGTCATTGGCAGGCTCAGATGTGAGTGGTTTGGGAGCTGGTGTATTTTTGGGTCTGGCAGCAACCTGAGACGGAGATGAAGGTGTGTTGTCTCCATTAACTACATATGAACAGCATGAGTTTTGGACTAGAGTGTTTGAAGGTACATGATTATCTATTCCATTAGTACCTTCAACAGCCAACCTTTAAAAAAAAAGATGTCTTACTTCAATGAGTTAAGTACAATTAAGTGTTTCAACAAATCCACTTAAACATTTAACTGAGTTTCTGAGAGGAATGAACAGAAATACGGAAGCTTGAATTAAAGTTTTTATTACCACATATACTCGAGTATAAGCCAAACCAAGTATCAGTCGAGGCACATAATTTTACCACAAAAACTGCATTTAAAATGTGCTGAAAAGCTCGGCTTATACATGAGTATATCCAGTATATTCAAGTCTAAGCATCCATGTGGCCAGAAAAAGAAAATAACAAATTACCGATTATTTAAAATACATATACACAACCATACTAAGCAAAACTAATTCATTCCCCCAAGTTAATGTTCAAAGTATATATTCTAAATATTTAAGCTTAAAGATATTAGCCTTTATGATGAAAGTAGTACCAAAAAGCAATGGCCATGGGCTGAGCCCCGGTGGCATAGTGGTTGTGCGCGGGACTGTGGCCCACTGGGTTGGAGGTTCAAATCCAGCAGCAAGGCTGGGCCTCCTACTCCCACCACCAGTGGGCAGTGATGTCCCAAAAACAAACAGAAAAAACAAAAAAGCAATGGTTATGAAACTATAAACTCTATAGTAGTCAATTCTATAGTAAGTATTATGATTTTAATAGACACTAAAAAGTAAGTTGGAAGTATCCATTCATCAATTACCAGTTATCATATGCTAGTATATTGACAGCATTAATACAGAATGACTAGAAAAGCTAAATATTAGATAAAAACTACAATTACAAAATCAAACATTAATATTTTATTCCCTGTGGAGTCAGGTAATAAGCATGTAAGTTGCAGAAGAATGTTTCCCAAGTAATCCTTACTAATGTCCTAACCCATTTCTTTGCTTCCAGCCTCGCCTCACTGTCTGCCTTCCACAGAGTAGTCTGGTTTCTCTCTCTACAACTCGACACTTGGTAGCAGGCATGTCGTATCAATTTTACCGCATACAGAAAAGAAAAAAAAATGCCGAAGAACCTGTAGTATATTGGGCAATGAAATAGTGATGACCAATTAATAATCAAATATTCGAAGCAAGAGCTACCGGACTTTACAGAGCAAGAATTAACTGCAGACAAACTCAGTGTTCTGTGTTTTCAGGTTCTTCTCCCGGGCATGTTCTTCCAGCAAAGCTTGGACAGTTCACCTGTGGCTTTTACATTTTAGGTCAACTGGCACGATCTCAGTGGTGAATCTCTGACGCCTCTCCTTAGAGCAGGCTCCCTCCCATTCCTGCCACCCTGTCATGTTCTGTAATTCTGTTTATCACGAACTCTGCTTTGCTGGCTTCTCCACTTGTTTACTGTCCATCTCCCTCAGAATGTAGCTATCATGGAAACAGGGAAGGTTCTCCCAGTCCTTGGACCAATGATCACACAAGCACTTGAGAGATGTCTGTTGAATGAATAAATAAACGCATCCTCCCTTTCCTGCCACCTATGTATGTAGAATGGGATCTATACAGAAGTGCAGGCAGGTAAAGTCTGGGGAGGTTCTGCCCTGTCCTATAACACTGAGGTGAGCAGAATTAACTAGACAGCAATGAGTTTGGCTAAATCCATAGTATTTGAACAATTACATGCTTTCATTCCAATTTAAACACAATCGTGTCACTTATTGGTCCACAAAACAGTCAGTAAAATAGTGTTCTGTAATCTGAAGTGACTCTGATTTAGGGATGAATTCTGGTCCTAAATCTATCTTTAAACTTGAATTTCACTTATTCAGCTATTTGACTTAGTATAATGACTAGAGCCATTAAACAACACCCGGTAATAGAAGCATGCTTTGATGTGCACGGCAAAGCAAGTCACGTTGGTTATAATGAACCACTAGTGGGTGTGACATCACAGTTCTGGTTGGTCTTTAAGTGGGTTGAAACCATAGATAAGAGTATCTGAAGAGACACTGAGTGACTCATGACTATATTTCAAATAACGTTCTTCCTAATCATCATGAAATGTGAATCCCACGCAGGTTTTGAAAGAGCAGGGTGATTTTTGAGCGAAAACTATAAACTGTGGGGAACGTATTCTGTAATGAGCTTCAAGAAGCTGATAAGCTGATCAGCTGATAAGTAAGAATGGCCACTGTACCATACTATCTGACATGCTTTACGATTTATCAATAAAATATGCCAAAGCCGAGAAACTACTAAGTCATTTTTCCAATAAAAAAGAATGAGCACTTGATAGTAACAACATGGATGAACCTTGAAAATGATAAAGGATGTCAGAAAAGGTCACATATT
>PVJH01025820.1:0-30927 GCA_004026705.1 Nesogale talazaci | reverse complement strand
AGCCAAAGACTAGATTGTCCACAGAAAACAAACACCCTCCTCTACTGCCCTGACTTATTTCATATTTTTAGAATTTCCTCTCTTGGATCCTGGTCTTGGTATGTTAAAATTCCACATGTTGGTTAGGGTTGGAAAAATCCCTGTTGCCCAGTGGTGTCATCAGGAGGGGGTGGCGGGGTGTGGACTACATGCGTGTGTGGGGGAGGGGAGAGGGAGCAGGGTGCATTGTACTGTCAGAGAGGGGGACACCAAAATGAGTCTTGGTCAAATTTCTGTGTGGTGTTTCAGCAGAAGAACTTTATTTTTTTTTTAATTAAAATATCCCTGTAGTTTGTTATAACAACTGTTGTTGTTGTTGTTGTTTGGGGGCATCACTGCCTCTGGTGGTCGTGGGCACTACCCAGTGCTGCTCCTGAGAGCCGCCGCTGGATTTGAACTGCTAAGCCCGCATGCCGCAGTCCCGTACTCAACCACTTACGCCACTGGGGCTCAGCCCTATTAACAACTTCTTTTTTTTCCTATTAACAACTTTTAAAATACTTTTTTGGTAGTTAGTTATAACACATTTTAAAATATTTTTGGTGAGCCCAGCTTACCTGTGTCTGTATAAAAAAACAAAATCCAACTCCCTACTGTGGAGTCGATTTCTACGTAAAGCAATCCTCTAGGACAGGCTAGAACTGGCCCCTGTGTTTCTGAGAACACAACTATGAGACCAGAAAGCCCCAGCTTTTCCCTGGTGGTTTTGAACTTCAGACCTTGAGGTTAGCAGCCCTGTACGTAACCAATGATGTCACCGCAGCTCCTGAAACTTTGTGCTAAGAGCGATCATCACTGCCAAGCAGGAGTCGAGGTTTTGTGTGCGTGAGCTACAGGCTAGCACTGTTGCTTGGGCTCTGGTCCGTGTTTGTAGAGTTATGGAGCATGCCAATATTTCTGGTGTTCTTTTTTAAAAAAAATCATTTTATTGAGGGCTCATACAACTTTTAGCACAATCCATACATACATCTGTTGTTTGCGAAGCTCATTTGTAACTTTGATGCCACCATCAATCTCAAAACATTTTCTTTCTACTTAAGCCTTTGGTATTGGCTCCTCCTTTTTCCACTCCCTCCCAGCATCTCTCTCCCCTCGTCCTCATGAACCCTTGATAATTTATAAATTATTATTATTTTGTCATGTCATACACTGTCTGATGTGTCCCTTTGCCCACTTCCCTGTTGTCTGTACCCCAGGGAGGAGGTTATATGTAGATCCTTATAATTGGTTCCCCCTTTCTACTCCACTTCCTGGTATCACCCCTTTCCCCACTGGTCCGAAAGGGATCATCTGTCCTGGATTCCCCATGTTTCTGGTTCCTGTCTCTACCAGTGTACATCCTCTGGTCCAACTGGATTTGTAAGGTAGAATTCAGATCATGATACTGGGAGGGAGGAAGCATTTTAGAACTAGAGGAAAGATGCATATTTCCTCTTTGTTACTCTATTCTCTGACTGGTTTGTTTCCTCGCCACCACCCTTCTGTAAGGGGATGTCACTTCCCCTGCAGATGGACCTTGGGTTCCCAATCTGTACTCTCCCTCATTTATAATGATATGATTTTTAGTTCTTTGATGGCTGATACCTGATCCCTTAAACACCTTGTGGTCTCAGAGACTGGTGTGCTTCTTCCATATGGGTTTGCCTTTCAAACTTTTAAGATCCCAGACACTATATCTTTCATAGCTGGGCACCATCAGCTTTCTTCACCACTTTTGTTTGTGCACCCATTTGTCTTCAGTGATTATGTTGGGTAGGTGAGCTTCAAGGAATGCTAATGTAATAGAACAAAGTGTTCTTGCATTGAGGAAGTACTTGAGTGGAGGTCCAATGTCCATCTGCTGCCTTAATACTAACCCTATAAGTATATGCATGTAGATCTATTACCCCATCATCATTTATAAATATATTTGCCTATGTTCATGCCTGTTTTAGACCTCTGCAAATGCTTTTTGCCTCCCAGTTCTTTCCTCTATTTCATTTTACTATCCTCTTGTCCCACCATCATTCTCATCCTTCATTTGGGTTTCAGTAATTTCTCTTTATTACATTACTTTTGATCAATCCCTATCAGGTCTCTTACACTCTCCTTGCCACTGATTTTGGATCACTTGTTGTTCCCTTGTCCCTGGGATGCTCAGCACCACCTCCTTTCCCCCACATCCTCATCTCCCATATTCAATCAGTTCTGTTGTTTCCTCCTTCAGACTGTTCATCCATATTTCTGGCATGCTAGCTGTAATATTTGTAGTAATTATTACTTGTGAACTTTGATCAATAATGTTTATGAGAATGAAGTGGAAACTAAAGGAAAAGGAGAAAAAATTAAGCTTCCATTCATTACTAATAATGTTAGCATGCAACATAGAAAGATTTTATACCATTTTGTTGTTGATAATCATATAATTGAAAATATCATATTTAGGGATGAGCCCCGGTGGCATAGTGGTTGTGCACAGGACTGCGGCCCACTGGGATGGAGGTTCAATTCCAGTAGTGGGGCTGGGCCTCCTATTCCCACCACCAAAGAGCAGTGATGCCCAAAACACAAAACAAAACAAAAGAAAATATCATATTTAACTGATGTAGAGGACCTCATATTATTCTATGATTGAAATTGGTAATAAGCTTTGCTAAGAGCTGGGTAGTGCCCACGACCACCAGAGGCAGTGATGCCCACAAACAAACAAACAAACAAACAAACAAAAAGCTTTGCTAAGGATTCTTCTGTGTGGCCTGGTACAAACAGAGGTCCACAAAGAGGTGAGGTGCTGTCTCGTGAGTTTGAGCACTGATCAGCACCAACCCTAGTGACGTCACTGTTGTTACTATTGCTGTGGAGATGCAGCTCTCGACTGCAGAAGGGGCCCCGAGGCCAGCAGGCCTGCAGCCAACCTCTGAGTACGCTCCTGAATCAGCCTCTGTGGGGAGGGCTCTCGGCGATGGGTGTGGGCACCCCTGCATGAGCATGGCTAGCTTCACAACGGGACGTGGCAGGGTTTGGGTTCCAGCTGTCTGGACCCCGCCAGCGTAGGGGTGACTCCCTCCAGAATAGATGGAGGCCCCCAAAGGCAAGGTCCACCCAGGTGGGACTGGGCAGGACATGCCGTCAGGAGAGACGCGGGTCCCTCCGGAAGCTGTCCTGGACTCTGGGCGGTGGCCCCTGTCCCCTGAGGCTCCTAAGGCTGCCGCCTCTGCCAACACCACTCACTCGCTCTCGCCTCCTGGGTTGAGCCACAAGATCAGCCACAAGAATGACCAATGCCGCACTTCTCCCTTGACCACACCACTCCTTCCGTGATGCCTTCCACACATGTTGGTTGAATGCTTGGTGACCTGCTTCCATCGAGATTAGAGCCCTGAACACTCCATGGCAATTCATCCTGCCCTGTCACACATGAGGCGGCCATGAATCCGAATCCACTGGGCAGCAATGAGCACCAGATGCCAGGCTGGGTTCAGCAAGTAGAGAACTTGAGGAAAAGCAACAACAGTCTTAAGATCCTAATCCCTGGTGGCATAAGAGACAGAATATCCATGGGCCCCAGGGCCGGGCCTAGAAGAAGAGAAGTTAGGGACTTGCTTGGATGCAGCATGTCAGGGGGTTCCCCAAACCTCCCTCATCAAGATAAGCCATAGTTGACACAATCTTTAAAAAACATCGTGGTGAACAAAATATCAAACTTTGGAAAGTAAAAACCAGATCAAGAGCAGTGTCATGCCAGGCAACATTGGGACCTGAGATAAAAGGAACCCTCAGTGAAACTGGTTGTGTGTTTAGAGCTGAGCACGACACCATATCGATGGCATTGTGCTCAGTCCTGGAACTCTCAAAATGTGTTCTGGAAGCTTGCTTGTTGGGAGAGGGAGAGATTCGTGGCATACTGTTGGGCAGGACAAAAAAGAGATGGCAAAGCCCTCTATCAAGTATGGACCCTTTAGAAATAGATTTCAAACCCGTGGCCACGGAGGCGAGTCTGACTTAGGGCGCCTCCGTGCATTTCCGGGTAGACTCGCCCTGCAGAGGGTTTTGGTGGTTGGTGTCTTCCAAAAGCAGACCACCAGGCCTTGCTTCTAAGGCACCTGGGGGTAGGTTTGATTGAACTGCCAGCCTTTGGGATAGCAGGTGAGAACTTAACAGGCTGCTTGTCAGAGCCTACAGGAGACAACAGCCACTCTTTTCTCTGGGAGTCACAGCTATTTTATTATCTTAGTGTTTACCTGTATCCCTTGACTGTTTAAACAGTGAGCATGTAGCAGTCATTTACTTTTTTTTTTTTTTTTAGGCATCACTGCCCTGGTGGTGGGAGTAGGAGGCCCAGCCTTTGCTCCTGGGAGCCGGAATTGAACCTCCATCCCAGTGGGCCGCAGTCCAGCGCACAACCACTACGCCACCGGGGCTCAGCCCCGCAGTCATTTACTTTTATGAAGGTCTTTTTTTTTTTTTTAAGTTTTATGCTTTTTAAAAACTTTTTGGCTGAACCCTGGTGGCATAATGGTTGTATGCGGGACTGCAGCCCACAGGGTCGATGGTTCAAATCCAGCAGCAGCTCTGCAGGAGCAAGGCTGGGCTTCCTACTCCCACCAGGGCAGTGATGCCACACAAACCAAACCAAACCAAAAAAAACACGTTTTATCGGGAGCTAGTACAACTCTTATTACAATCCGTCCAGCCATCCTTTGTGTCAAGCATATTTATACATTTGTTGCCATCATCATTCTCACCTAAAGCTCTTTAAAAATTAGAGATTGTGGGCTGAGCCCCGGTGGCGTAGTGGTTGTGCGCAGGACTGCGGCCCACTGGGACGGAGGTTCACTTCCAGCAGTGGGGCTGGGCCTCCTACTCCCACCACCGGAGAGCAGTGATGCCCCCCCAAAATAAAAGTAAGAGATTGTATGTCGGTGTACACGGGTCTGCACCCTGAAGTGAGTTATGGACTCTCAAACCGCTGACCCCCTTTTCAATGCTGGCAGGAAGGCAGGCCTGGGATCCCGACCCCTGCTTTAAAGCTCAGTGCAGTGCCCATTGGAGAGGTGGTGGAGGCGCTGTTTAAATGCAGGACCCCCATCACTCCACAGCATTCTGTACTGAGCCTCCGTCTTCTTCCTTGCGTACATCCTAGTATCTCCTCTTCCTGGCCCACCTCTCCAAAACTCACCTTTTCCATGGACGCTCTCTCCACTGGGAGCAGTACTGCCCAAAAGAAACCCTCCCAGAAATGTCCCAAGGATGTAGCTGGCCCTTCTCAGGGCCCCCAGTGAGTGACAAGTGGGCTTACGAGCGACGAGGGAGACAGGGAAGGAGTGATTCGGGTTAGAAACGATTTCCAATGTTATGTTTTTCTCCTCTGTGGTGCAGACACACCCCGCAGACTGGCATGAATCATAAATAATTCCCTAAAGCCCCCATCTGCCTGGAAATGCCTTGTGGTGTTTCCCACAGTTCTGAAGCCATCAGCCCTGCATGCCAGCAGCCTGAGCTAGTCCCCACCCAGCCATCAACCTCGTGACCCAGCCCTTTCAGAGGCCACCCGGAGGAGAGAGGCCCGAGGCAGTGGTGCCACCTCTGCCTACCTTAGGAGTCCCCAGTCACACTGGGACTTTGCTCATGCAAGGATCTTCCTGAATGTTCCCCTCACATCCTCACTGAGATTTGGTAGGCCGAATGTCCGAGGCCTGCTGCCGGTGGGGGCCAGACCGCAGCCCACCCTCAACAAGGTGTGGGCTCAGCTTGTCTGCCAGAGAAGCCTGTCCTGAGTTCGGTGCATGGGAGGGCAAAATCATATTTTCCAAAGGTGGTTGCAGAAAGGGGCACGCTTGCCTACACAGGTAGTTGGTTCGAGAGTCCATTGTTCACTGCAGTGTATGGACCATATTTTGATATTCTTTTGGGAAATCCTTATGGAGCACTGATTGAATTGTGTGTGTGTGTGTGTGTGTGTGTGTGTGTGACATATGTCCTCTAGGAAGCAGTCTCTAACATGGGGATACATTTACAACAGATTTGGAGGAAAGCCTTGGGAAGGAGTGGGAAGAGGCTGGAAGAGACTGTCCCCACCCACTCCTGGGGAGGAGAGAGAAAGTAGGAAGGCAGGTTAGGAGAAAGAGTCCAAGAAAGTTCTGGACAGTGCGTGGAGTCCTGTTTGTCCGATACTCCTGCCTTGGTGCCCGGCCCTGCTCTCTCACTCGCAGAGCGCCGCCTCCCTCTCTGTACAGCTGCTGCCAGGGATCTGAGAACATTCCTGGGCATGAACACGTAATGATGATAGGAGTCCCTGGGTGGCATGGATGGTTCAGCACGTAACTGAAAGCCTGCTGCTTTAAAGCCACCCAAAAGACAGGCCTGGCGAGCTAGCTGCTTCCCAAAGGCCACCGCTCGGAAGCCCTGGGTGCAGTTCTGCTTGGCCATCCGTTGGATTGCAGTGGCTGCCATGGGAATGTACACGTGGCTCTGGTTCCGAGGGAAGGAAGAGAAAAGGTTGCCGTAACATTCCTAACATTCCAGGTGCACGTTTCCAACTCCTTATATAACTGACACTTCAAGATTCATCCCCATTGGAACACGTTAAAGAAGAGATGGATTCCTGAGTTTAGACGCCTCCTTTACCAAACCCAGCTTCTCCGACGGCCACCCTCGGCGATCAAGTGTCATCTCTCAGTCTCTCAACAAGCCCTCTCGTCAAAACCGATTCAGCGCCAATCCCTTCACCTTCCCTTGAATGCTCCTGCCCCGGGGATGGGGATGGTGGTGTCATCGGCCTCTGATCTGCTGTGGGGGTGTCCAGCCCAGTCTCCCACTTTTTCTCCTCAAATTGCTGGTGTGAAGGAGCCCTGGTGGCAGAGCAGATCCGCGTTGGGCTGCTAACCTCAAGGTTAGCAGTTTGAAACCACCAGTCTCTCCACGGGCTTGCGACTCCCACAAATTCCTGGTATGAATCTGTTAAAAAAATGCAGGCGAGATGACGTCCTTGGGCAGCTCCCACTCTGGAATCCTACTACCGGCGTCAGGGACCTGAAATGTCTTGCGCACGGAGGGCCAACCCTTCACCTTCTCCTTGCGCACCACCCAGCCCGCCTGACCGTCTGGCTCTCGCTGCTCCACGCAGCTGGTCGCCTGGCTCACGCTTGACCAAGCTGAGCAGACTCCTGCCCCGGGACCCCACTCGAGCTCCTGTGCCCTTGGTCACCCCGTGGCACAGACACGTGTTCTGGGGTCTCTCCCTTGGGCTAGGGGTCCTGCTTCCTAGTGTCCTGTGCTCTTTTTTTTCTCTGTTGAGTCCTTCCAGGCACTCTGAGAAAGGGTGAGTGAGACGCATCTTTTTTAGAAGGAGGCTTGACTCGCTTCTCCACAGCTTGGCTGACTGTAGAACTCCAGGGTGAAAATGATTCCTTCCCTGGCACCCTGTCTGCCTTGTGGTGACTCGTTGGGCTGCTCACCAAAAGATCAGTTGTTCGAAACCATTAAGCAGCTTCTCGGGGAAGTGTGTGTGTGTGTGTGTGTGTGTGTGTGTGTGTTGGGGGCGCGAAGCAGGTTTTCAACTCCCGTAAAGAGGAGCAGTTTAAAAGAAAAAAAAAAAAAGCTGACCCGTTTGGAAACTCCCTGTGGCAGTCCTGCCATGACGGATAGGGTCACTATGGGCAGAGGGGACCTGGTGGCAAGGACGCGAAGGCCTTGCTCCACTGCTTTCCAGTTAGTATTATCGCCCTTGTTTCTGCGCCTCAAAAAACTCAAATCGCCTCCATCCAGTCGAAGCCAACTCACGTCAACCCTCTAGGACAGAGATGAACCGCTCCTCCGAGTTTTCAGGGCTGTGACGCTTCAAATCCCTGCCTTTGGGGGTAGCGGCCCAGTGCATAACTCACTGCGCCACCAGGCCTCCTTGTCTCTGTAGAGATGACCCATTTTCTGCCTGCTGGAATCCTTTCTTTAGTCCAGGCGTCCTGAAATTCCAATGCAGTGTGTCTTCAGCTGGGTCTGCTCCCATGCACATTCCTGGTCCCTGTAGGCACATGCCTCATGGCTCTGGGAAGATTTCTGGAAATGCTTTTGTACAGCTTTTCCTTCCTGGCTTTTTCTATGTAGCGCTTTCTGCCAGAGCCTCTCACCTTCTCTCCTGCCCCTTCTCTTGGTTAGTCTTTTCTCTGGGTGGTTTTTGTCACCCCCAATCTTACCAATAAATATGATGCTTTCATTTTAACAGTACACCTTTTTAATTTCTAAAAATCATTTTACTGGGCACTCATACAACTCTTATCACAATCCATCCATCCATCCATCATATCAGCACATTTGTACATTTGTTTAGAATCACACTCTTAACTTCTAAGAGTTTGTTTGTTTTTGGCATCACTGCCCTGGTGGGAGTAGGAAGCCCAGCCTTGCTCCTGGAGAGTTGCTGCAGGATTTGAACCACCAACCCTTTGGGCTGCAGTCCCGCACACAACCACTACACCACCGGGGCTCAGCTGAGTTTGTTTATTTACTTAAAATTTCCTGTCTTTAAAAAAATAACATAGGGCTGATTCAAATCCATCGGTGGGTCTCAGGAGCGGCACTGGGTAGCGCCCACAAACACCAGAGGCAGTGATGCCCCCTCCCCGCCAAAAAAATAAATAAAAAATAACATCTTGTCAATTTGATGGGACCTTTTCCCATCTCTTGGAAGCTGGGAACCACCATTATTTACATTTTCTTCTGTGTCCATAGAGGTGACCTTGCTAGCCTTTTCGAGATATAAAATATTTTATATATATAAAATGACTGGGGGGCCCACATATATGTTGGTATTTCAAGAGGTATCTGGAAAAAAATCTCACTGGACCCCCTTAGACACCAGAAGGGCTTTGCTTTATGACGGGGTGGAGGGGGGAGCCAGAGAGGACCCAGGATTTTGTTTGGGAGCACAAGATGATACTCTCTCAGGAGCTATTCTGTCTCTTCTGAGAGTCCTACTGCAAACTCTTATCCCTGTGGGTGGGGTCACTGTGTGCCTGACTGGCAGTGGTGGTGGGAGGCTGGGGGGTGGGCGCTGAGGCTTTCCATGTTGATGTTTACTTAATCCTCCCATTGGTGAGGGTGGGGGTGTCTTCCTGATCCAGCATCCCTCGGTCCTCAGTTACCCTCGATCTGGAGCTCCTCAGCCTTCTCTGCAGAGTCCATGTCCAGGCTCTGCTGGTCGCCAGTCTGGTCCTCGGCCACACCAGCCCCCTCTTGGATGCCTGCCTCACGCCCTCCTGAGTGGCTGGGGCTTTCTGCGGGAAAGGCCAGGTGGACTCTTGGGGGATTCTGCCCTGGACCAGCAGTCTGCGGTCAGGCTGTCAACCTGCCTCTTGCATTGATTGCACCATGTGTGGTGCCTTTGGCTGTAAGTTCTACCATTCCACACTCAGACTTCATGAGCAGACCTGGGGGTCTGCTAATGCGAAGATTCAAGGCACCCACTTGAGCCAGTCCTGGCTTCCAGGGAGCTGAGGGGACAGGAGAGAATCGCTCCTTCAAAAAGGTTGACGAGGGCTGAGCCCCGGTGGCATAGTGGTTGAGTGCGGGACCGCGGCCCACTGGCGTGGCGGTTCAAATCCAGCAGCAGCTCTCCAGGAGCAAGGCTGGGACTCCCACTCCTACCAGGAGGCAGTGATGCCAAATATAGAAAAGAAAGCAAACAGAACCGATGGATACCTCACGTCAAGGGGAAAGAGCAGTTGCACAGGGTTTTTTTGCATAGTTTATGCCAATCGTGGTAGAATAATTTGGAAAAGGATATCCATGATGGTTGTCTAACACGAGTATAGTCAACAACACTGCATCCTATGAGTAGAAATTGCGGAATTTGAGACTGTTCTGTGGTGTATATTTTTGCCACAATTAGAGGAAGCAGTTACATGAGTAATAAAGACTATAGGGAAGAAGAAAATGTTCTAGAATTAAATACGGTGATACTTGTACAACTCTTCTTGATATGATTGAATTACTGAATTGTACAACATGTAGATGAAGGGCTAATAAAATGGTTTATAAAAAAACAAAACAGAGTTGCAGTCTTAGAAGAGCACAGGGACAGTTCTCCCTTGTCCTGCAGGGTCTTTCTGAGTCAGACTTGATGCCAGCCACAGCAGTGTCTGGGTGTTTCTGCAGCAGCAGCAGCATGGAGCACAGGATTCTGGGGGGGCAGGGGGGTGTCTGCGCATTCTCAGAGGGACTGGCCTTCTGCACTCAGCCCGCCATCGGGCACCTCGGTCTCAGACCTGCCACCCACATGTGGGCCTGATGCTTTGCGATGGCTTATCTGCTGGGAAGTGCAGGCAAGGAGACTGGAGGAGGGGCGCTCTCCTGCTCCTCTCCGGGAATATGTGCAGGAGGAGGTTGAGGGGGCCCAGCAAGTGCTCCCCGCTGAGTCACTCACATTATCGCCACTTTTCTAGGGAGGAGACTTCGAGGTGCTCAGGGCTACATGGTGAGTCAGAAATGCAGCTCCCATTCCCACCCCAGAGTCCTTGTTCCCAGGCAGCCTGCCGCTGTGACAGGCTTCAGCAGGGCCTGGCCGCCTGGGGAGGAATTAAATGGAATGTGTTCATTGTTTGAGTGAGTAAAGTATCCATAAACAAACAGAACACCTGCTGCCACCTGGGTCCATTCTGACTCCTGGCCACCCCATGCTCTACGGGGTAGGACTGCTTCATAGGGTGGGCTTGGATCACCAGCTCTTTTTTCTGGGACACCGTGGGGTGGGTTCAAGCCACCCACCTTTAGGTGAGGAGTGGAGCACCAGCCCTTTGTGCCATTCGGAGACCACAGACTAGCCACGGATTCTTTAAATTCTTGCATTCAAGTAGAGTGAAGAGCTCCTCTCCCCCTCCTGTCACACAGCATCCAGCGCCCTTCTTTAGAGGCAGTCAGGACCCGATGCTGTGTGTCCTTCAGGATGTATTCCATGGCTAGGGGTGCAGACTAAATGCACTTGACAGAGGGGCGGTGAAAAAGGGGAAGGCCCGCCAACAGGATGGATTGATACGTTCGCTGCAACATCCAACACTGTGAGAATGGTCCAGGCCCAGGCAATGTCTCGTTCTGCTGCACACAGTGTTGCTATGAGCTGGAAGAGAATCCACGGCAACTCAGAACGAGGACATGGATGACAACATGGGTGCATGAGCCTTCCCATGGAGGCAGGGTGCCGTGGGATTTGCATGGACTTTAGGCAGGTGGTGTCTCTGCTGCAGGTTTTACCCCTGGAGTCTGCAACAGAGATCCTGAGGGTAACACAAGGTCCGCCTTCTCTTCCAAGCGGGATCCATGAAGCCAATAACGTGGCCTAGGTCTTGCTCAGCTAACAGTTTCTTTCTTTTGGTATGTTTTGATGGTTTCTTGACAAATGTGTTTGCTAGATATATTTCGGGAAACAACAAACACCTTTCCCCCCAGAGATTTCAGAGTTTCAGCTTTGTGGAGGAGGGGCTGTGCATTTTCTACCTGCTGTGTCACAGTGCTAGAATGCCTCCCTCTGTGACTGCTTCCTTTTGTCTTTATCCTGGGAGGAGACCCCCATGCTACATGGGGCCATAAGTGATGTATCCCTCCTCAAACCATGGCCCGCGGGCCACATGAGGCCCACCGAGGACATTTATCCGGCCTCTGGGTGTTCTTGCTGTCTGTCCTGCTCAGTAGCCAACTAACTTATCATGGGCCTGCAGTGAATTTGTTCATAGTTTTTTGGGTTTTTTTTTTTTAACTATAATCCAGCCCTGCAATGGTTTGAGGGACAGTGAACTGGCCCCCTGTTTAAAAAGTTTGAGGACCCCTGCTCTCGAGGGTCCATATGGAGGTAGCCTATCTTCTCAACGGCACTGGTGAATCACGCTGTGCACTCACTTAGCACACAGGTGCGCATATCTGTAGGACAAATCCCAAGCCCTGCAATTGCTGGGTTAATTAATAGTAATGGCAGTTCATATGTACATAGCATTTTCTAGGAGCTGCCACCTCTGTTAAGTGGTCTGCATTAATGGGTGTCTTTCACTGCTCCCAGTCATCCCAGGAGGTGAGCACCACTATCACCCCATCTGCCAGATGAGAAAGCAGAGGCACAGAGAACTTCAAAGACTTGCAGAGCTGGCATTCCGACCAAGGCGTTCTGGCCCCGGCTTGTGCTCTTTCACTGTGACACTCCACCGCCTTCCAGAAGCCGTGGGAACTGTGACTTAGCGAAAGGCTGCCAGCCTGTCCTCCGCACGCTTTCCCAATTCACATTCCCACACGCCCTCGCCGGCGCAGCCAGGCGGAATCCAGTGATTGATCTCTGCCAATCTGATAGGTGAACACGGTCTCCTGGCATCATTGACCCTGCCTGTCATTTCGTGGGAGATAGGCTGAGCACCATTTCATCTAAAGGACAACCGTGTTCCCTGTCTCTTCACTGTCCGTTTGTGTCTTTCGCTCTGGGTCTCCAGGTGGTGATGTCGTACAGCCTGTACAAGATCTCTTCATGCTTTAGCTCTAGGCCATGCAAGCCGTGCCTGCCAGTTTGCCAGTGCTTTATCTTTTGATTTTGCTTGCTCATGAACGTGGGGTAGAGTACTGCGAGGCTGGTGTAGCACCCAGGGCCGGGCAGCCTGTCGCCATGAGTCAGAGCCCACTCCACGGCACCCAGCAGTGGGAGCTGATTGATGCCAATGGTTAACACACTCTGCTGCCAGCTGAAAGGGTGGAGAGGCTACTCTATCCAGTGGTGCCTTGGAAGAAAGGCCTGGCAATCGACTGAAATCCCAGCGGCTGCAAACCTCAGGAAGCACAGTTCTACTCTGACATGCATGGAGCCGGGAGGAGTTGGGCTGGGCTGGATGCCCTCTGCTTGTTTGTCAGGAGGCACTGTATTGATGGGAAGTGGATGGGAGGAAAGGACAGAGCAGACCCAGACAGGTCCCTCTGCCGTGGTCTCATCGGTGGGGGCAGAGGGCCCGCACACCAGCTGTGGCTCTCTCGGACTACAGCCTGCAGTGGTGGCCTGTTTGTTACGGGCTCTGTTCTGCTTTCAGAATGAGCTCAACGCCGCTTGGGGTGCTGGGCACCAGGACGGTGCAGGCCACGAATGGGACTCCCGAAGGCAGTCTGTGCCCCAACGAGCCTGTTGCCCACAGCACGCTGTCAAGCCTGGGTGGTGGCCGAAGGTGCCCACCACGCTCCCCTCCTTCCCCATCACAGGCTCACTGCCCTTGGCCAAGAATCTGTTTCATATTCCTGGGCCCATCTCCGCATGGAAAACAGGAGCAGCCCTGACTCCTGAAATCTTTTGGTCGAAATGGAAATAAAGAGCCACCCTATTACACGCACAACCCCAAATTCACGGAAACATATTTTAATGCCCATGAGTCTCCACATTCTTCCTGTTTCTCTTCCTCCTTCAAGACTCGGCCGAGGGACCGGCCTCTCCGATGGGATTTTGTGTGTGGGTGGAGGCGAGAGATTAGATCAAAATGTGAGTGTTCCCTTTACCCTGCTCAAGTGTAAGGAACTGCAGTAAATATTTGCACTGTGTTGTAATTCAGAAACACCCCTCTGCCACCACCACCCCGCCCCCCTGAGCTGCCGTGGCTTTGAGGCTCTTCGCCGCAGGCTGGGTTGGGTGATGTGGGTCACACATGCCTTCCTGGGAGCCGGCCCCAGAGGCAGCTCTTCCCGCAGTCAGTCAGTCAGTCAGTCATCCCTCCCCTCTGCCAGCCGTCCCCATTCCGACCCTGCCTGCCTACAGGACCACAGTCACCCATTCCCAATAAAGCCCTCGTTGGTATCAGATGGGCTTCGTGCTTCGGCTGGCTCATCGAGATTTCTCAAAATGTTGGCATGCACTAGAGTGTAAGCTGTTCCAAAAACACTTCAGCCAAGAAGACCAAGCCTGCTTCCACCAAGCCGGCCACCTTTAGAGGACAGAGTGGAATGGCTCCTTGAGGCTGTTGTCTTGATGGACGTGAGCTGCTTTATCTCTGTGGTGGGCTGAAACCACCGTCCTTTTGGTTATGAAGCAAGCTCTTTAACCACTGGGCCACCAGGCCACTTAGAAACCGTTGAGTGAATTGCGCAGGCCATGAGTAGGGTCAAATCTAACAGCCCTGCCCCAAGGGAGCAGAGGGCACCGTTTGCGGGCAAGGCAGACACCTGCGAACGGATGGCTGTGCGTGTCGAGGGACACTGGCCCCAGGGCCAGGGGACCACAGAGAAGGTGCTCCTCTCACCGGGCTTCCACCTGGAGGTGAGAGTGCAGTGTTTCTGAGGAATGACAGGGATCGGGAGAGACTGGAGAGGCGGGAGAAGGAGCGTGGATGAATCACTCAGGAAGGGCCTACTAATTTGGCTTGATGAGCCGGGGACGGAAGCATCAGATAGCTCTTCAACACACTGGGTCTCCACCTGGGCTGCTACTTTAATTACCTGGGAAGCTTGACCGAATACCAAATACCTGACTCCCGGCTCCTCCTGCCTCCAAGAGCTGGCTGTAACGGGGCTGGCTAAAAGCTGCCCGGGTGTGGGATGCACAGTCAGTCAGGGGCGCCTGAGTTGTACGGGAAGTTCAGGCAAGGTGAGCACCCTCCGCCTGGCTGCCCTAGGGCACACGCACCTGTTGGGCCCTGGCATTCCTGAGGCCTGCCTCTCAGGCCCCTCTCCTGGAATGCGGCCACCCCCGGGGGAGAGGCCGACCCACTCACACACCTGGCTTCCCCGGAAGGTTTCTGGGCCCTTCACAGCCAAGCAGCCATGGGCGGTCAGGCAGGCCGCTAGCTGCTTCACTTTCCCTCCTGCTCCCTCTGCTACTTGGGCCTCTCTCCTCGTGCCTCCCCGGAGCTCTGAAGGCAGCAGCGGGCCGGAGTCTCGCTGTCCAGTTATGGGCGTGCCCGATGGCCGGGGCTCTCAGGACAGCGCCTTTCTGGGGGGCCTCGGAGGGACGTCTGAGCACCCACTCACACCCATGGCCAGGTGGGAGTCTGAACGCTCGCCCCCAGAAGAGAATGTTCTTTCCTGTAGTCCCTGGTGACCAGGAAAAACTAAATTAAAACTCCTGTTAGCTTTTGAGACCGTCTCCACTGAGGGACCGCAGGGATGCCACCGCCTTCCTTTGAAGGGGCTCCTGGAGCCGGACTGTTGGCCTAGTGACCCCCGAACAAAAGTGTGCCAGTCACAGATGTGACCCCAGCCTCTGGGAGGCTGGCCATGACCCAACACATGACCCCTTCTCAGGCAGCAGCCTTCCTGAAGCCCCGAGGTGTCAAAGGGGCTCCAGGAAGGGCGCCTAGGGAGGACGATGCCTTCCAAGAGGGAGGTTGTGACCCTTTGGGGCTCACCATCAGGAAATTGCCCCGGCCTTCAAGGCTTTCTGCTTCATTTCCGACTGAGAAATAACTTCCCTGGCTTTGTCTCAGAACGAAACCATCCGTTCCCATACGGTCTGCTCCTATCTCTCCCACCCCGGTTGTTTGAAATGATATTCACAGGGGTGGGGGGAATACAAGGTGGCAAAGGATGCAGGAGATGTCCAGGCTCTCCTCTCCGGGGTCCAGGGCAGACAGGGGTGGGGGTGGGGAGTGTGCTTCTCTGAATAGAAAATGGAGAGAGTGACCTTTGAAAGCCCGCTTCGTCCTCGTCCTCGGCTTGCCTAAGCAATGTGCTGCCGCTCCCCAACGATCCCCTCTGGAGACGTCCCGCCCTGCTGTCTTCTTGGAAGATCACGTGGGAAGACGCCCAGCCTGTGGCTCATCTTCCTGGCCTTGGAGAGGCCTGGGTTGCTTCACCGCCCTCCAACTATGCCAAGAATGTCAACCATTTCCCATGGGACCAGCAGCCGTGAAGCAATCGGGAGCCCAGCCTCTCCAACTATCTGCTTTACAAACAGATAAAAAAGAGAAGCATCCTGAAAATGTGCTCTCTGTCAGGCCAGCCACCTTAGGCCAGCCAGCCTGCCTGCCTGCCTGCCTGCGGGGAGTGCCACTCCCAGGCAGGCTCCATCCGGGAGCTGGTGGCGAGCCAGCTGGGGAAGTGGTCATGTTGGAGCTTCCTCAAGGAGCAGAGAACTCTTGGGAGAGGCTCTCTCCAGGAAGCTGGGGACCCAGCTCTGTATGCCACGGCCCCTTTGCACCAAGCTACCTCCCCTCCCAGGGCTGGAGTCCTTCCTGACAATTGCCCCAAAGGGGCAATTTGGGTGATCTCCTGAGAGGACGGGGCCTGGGGCGGCCAGCAGCAGAAGCAGCAGTCAGAACCCACAGGGTCCAGGCCTCCATCATCTTCCAGACACCGGGCAGTGCCAGTCCATGCAGCTGCCTCCATGGGCGGGTGACTGCAGGAGGGTGCGGTGGGGAGGCTTTCTCATCCAGAGACTGCGAAAGCACCTGGGTGCTTGGGAAACTGCCAAGGGCCACAAAATGGAATATAAGAGGGTTTTTTGTGTATCTGGTAGCTACTAGTGCTCATGATACCGAGTTGAGCAAGACAAAGGAAAGTCTGCATTTGCATGTGTAGACACAGGAACAGGAGATTGGAAGGGGACTTTAAAAAAAGAGAGAGATTAGGGTGAGCATGGTGTGCTGGTGGACATTTTGATTATTAATATGATAGATCAGCAGCTCTCAAGTCAGGCAGGTCTGGACCCAGAGAGGAGGCCTCTGAGAGACGCTCCTGGCTGTCCAATGGGTCTGTACCTTCAAGTTGGAAAGCTTCTGCTGAAGAGAAATCAGAAGGTGCGTGTCTGCCTTCCCCTTTCCTTTCTTCCACCTCTCCCTCGCTCAGCTCACCTGCATATTTTCACCTAAGGCGGCCCAGTGCAGTCCCCCCACCCCACCCCCGGCCCCCACCCCCGGCCCCATCCCACTGCACACATGGGTCGTCCTCAGCGTGCTGACAGCTCTCTGATGAACATGCCTTTGTCTTCGGGCCGTGTGCCCCATGTTGTAGATGAGGCGGTGAGCTTGTGGCCACGGGCAGTGTGGATGGAGAGGGAGGGGGCAGCAGCAGTGGTTTGCACCTGCAGCCCCCAGGCAAAGCTGGGGTGGGGGGTGGGGGGTGGCCTGAAAGGTCAGAGCTGCCCATTGCCCTGGGCAGGTCCTTCTTCTCGGAGCCTGGCCAAGGATCTAACATCACGGCCAGTTCCCAAAGCTTGGGCCAGGTGCTCCTGGCAGGCAAAGGGGTGACATAGTTCTCATTTTAAGAGTATGGCATTTCCATACTTGTTTCGGGCAGGGAAATAAGCTGCTTATTAAAAAGCCAGAGAGTGAGTGAATGTAAAGGGAAATATCAGGGGCTGAGCCCTGGTGGCATAGTGGTCATGTGCCAGACTGCGGCCCATAGGGTTGGCAGTTCACATCCAGCAGCAACACTCCAGGAGCAACTCTCCAGGTCTCCTATTCCCAACAGGGGGCAGTGATGCCCACAAAAAAACAACAACAACAACAGGGAAATATCAGTAAGCGCTGAGGTGGTACCCGTACACAAGGTAGGAGGCAGGAAGGACAGGCGCTTGGTAGACAGAGCCCCGTGTTCCTGGTTCCTCCACGTCATCCCCACTTAACCTGTGCTCTTGCCAGTTCTGAGCCCCTCGTCTCCACTAGAAGCTCTGATGTTCCTCCTCAGGTCCTAGACCCTCACGCTGACCACGTCCCTGGCGGGAAGGAGACTTTTCCTTGGCAAGTTCTCATAGGCCTTTCCGGATGGGAGCCTGCCTCTATTTCCAAGTCTTCCTGCCCCCTTCACCCTCTTCTTGTCCATCCATACTGGCTGGGCCCGAGTCTTGTGATGTGCCTCCCCCTTTGTCCAGGTATCCAGCCTTCAAAACATTGCTGTTGTCTTTGCAAAGGATAAACGACACGTTCTACTCCGTTTTGAACCTGGCCTCCTAGCTCCTCTCTGACAGGGAGGCGCTCTCTGAAACCTGGGCCGGGAGTGTCTCTGACTTAGTGTGGGGTCTGAGAACCGTGTGGAATAGTAGGTACACGACGGGTGCCCAACCAACTCACTGTGCGACAGTTACCTACAAACCTAGAATAATTACAGCTGTGGTGGACGAAGAGCTCTTTGTGCACCGTATTATTCAATCAGAGAAACTACTGTCGCTCCAGTTATAGACACGGGGAAGCTGAGGCTCAGAGAGAAGGACCTGTTTTAGACATGGGGGGGACTGATGCTCAGAGAGACTAGAGTGTTTTAGATAATGGAGAACAGAGGTTCCGAGAGACGAGCGTGTGGACCTCCACCAGTAACTTCAGGAAGTAGCCAGTGGCTGCCTGACTTGGCTTATACCCGTAACCACCCATTCTCCAGCCGTGCCAAACTGCCGTCACAGGAAAGTACCAGGTGGGTCCCGGACAGGGGCTTGCTCCCTGTCACCCGGCAGCTCCTTGGACTGCCATTTCACCATTTCAAAGTCGCACAAGGAAGCAAGAGGGCGGAGAAAATAAGGTTGAGTCAGAGGCCTTGTGGAATTTGTGGCCTTTTTTGAATTCTGGGAAGGTGGGGAGGAGAGAATGACGATACTATTCCAAGTATGCCAGGATCACAAGGAACTCTTTGCTGTCTGCATGCAAACAATCTCTGGCAGCTAGCACCTGTAAGCAAGAGGCCAGGAATCTCTCGAGTCCTGCCCCTTCCTCCCGGGCCTCTGGAGCGGAGGCAGCTGGAAGGAAAGGGGGGTGCAGAGGGGAGGGAAAGGGCACAGTCAGGGCCCCCAGGTTTCCCACAGACTGAGTTTGGTCTCTGTCCATGCTGTGTGGGCGGGTCTCTCTGCGAGGGAAAAGGAAGTGAGCAGGCTGCCTCGCTCTGGCCTCTGACCGCCTCACGCCTCCGCGCTCCTGCCCTGCCACCCTTGTTCGAGCAGAACCTCATTCTTTCTAACACTCTCACCCTGCCAGCTCAGAGTTCTGCAGAAGCACATTGGGGTGTGAAAGACCATTCCCAAGGCCTTCTAAGGAGAAGGGCTCGCTGCGTGCCCCTCATTCTTGAGTGGTGTAAAGACTTGGTGTCTTGGGCTGCTTGCTGACTGAAAAGTGGAGGGAGGGGAAGGGGCGTTCAAACCTTCCCAGGGGTACCTGGGAAGAAAGGTTGGCGGATCTAGTCCTGGAGCTCCCTGGAGCACAGTTCTACTCTGACACGCGGGGAATGGGACGGGCAGGAACCTGGATTTGGAGGGGATCCCACAATGGGCTGGTGTTCCTCTCAATTAGGGCAGAGCAGGTGGGAGAGCAAAGGGCGGAGGGAGGATTATTTATATATATTTATATACGCAACCCCAATCCCCTGAATTGAACATAGGAAAGAACTATCCATTAGACATCGCCGTGCATTTTCATCTATATCCCAGATGTTCAGTCATTGATTCAATGGGTGCCCTGGGACAGAACATACTTCCAGATGCTATTTAGAAGTGTCAGGGGGCATTAGAAGCATGTTTCTCACATGGGAGTGAATGAGCACCGGAATCATGTGCCCCCGCAGGGCCACTCCAGATCCCTGTGGGTGGGTCTGACCATAGAGTCTAACCTACAGGTCCACTGTTCAAATCCACCTGGTGAGCCCATGAAAGAAAGGACTGGCGATTTGTGTCTGTAAAGACCACATTCACGAAAACCCTCCACAGCAGTCCACTCTGTCGTGCAAGCCACCCTGAAGGGGCTTGAAGGCGTGGGTTTGGATTTCTCTCACTTACAATGCCCAGCTCTCGGGGAGGGTCTGCCACGGTCTCACTCTGCTGCCGTTTCTTCATTTGTCCACCTACCTGGTAGGGACTGAGCTCCTGTCCCATGCCATGTCCCATGCCAGGCATGGGGTTACAGAATGCCCTGCCCTCCCGAGGGTTCCACGGGAATAAGGTCAGACACTATCACTCCCCTCCTCTGAACGGCTCCCCGCGTCATTCTCACAGAGGCTGGAGTCCTTGCAGTGAACCAGCAGACCGGCCCTATACTACTGTGTTTCTCCCCAAATTAGACCTACCCATAAAATAAGCCCTGGCAGGATTTCGAAGCATTTGTGCAATATAAGCCCAGTCGCGAAAAGAAGACCTAGTGATGGGCATGGCTACACAGCGTGTCTGCCCAGTTCTCTCAGAGCGGTGACCCGCTGCCCTTTTCATCTGCAGACTCTTGATATTGCAATAAACAAGCCATTCAAAGACCATTTGTGCATAGGAATTAAAGTCCCAGTGGCGTAGTGGTTGTGCGCGGGACTGCGGCCCATTGGGATGGAGGTTCAATTCCAACTCCACAGAGCAAAGGCTGGGCCTCCTACTCCCACCACCTGAGGGCAGTGATGCCCCCAAAAAACAAAACAAACAAACATACAAAAAGAAAATAGAATGATAAGAAGTCAGCGTGGAAACTTTGTGACGCCTAGTCTGCAAGAGGTCGCGATTTGGGTGAAGAATTCATGGGATAAAATCACCGATGTGTTGTCACCAATGCGCTCGGAGCAGGTGACACGGATAACAGCTGCTCATTGAATGAGAGCTCTATTGTTCGACATGAGAGATTGGGGCCAATGGTTCTAAAGGAAATAGAGTCGCAAGAAGTTCAGAATGGGGCTGAGCCCCGGTGGCGTAGTGGTTGTGTGCAGGACTGCGGCCCACTGGGATGGAGGTTCGATTCCAGCTCCACGGAGCAAAGGGTGGGCCTCCTACTCCCCACACCTGAGGGCAGTGATGCCCCCCCCAAAAAATAAAAAGAAATTCAGAATGGCATTCAGGGTTTGGAGAGTTATAATGCGATGTTCCAGAAGAAGATGACTTAACTATATTTGAATAAATGTAGGTTGTTGTACTGTACTAAAAACAAAAAAACACCTCCCCTGAAAAGGAGCCCTAGGATGTCTTCTTGAGGAAAAATAAACATAAGACCCTGCCATAGCTGATCTGTGCTCCTCTCCCAGCAGCCCTTGCTGTGCTCCCTTAGCTCCAGCTCCTAGAAGCTCCTAGAAGAGGTCTTGGTGGCCAAGTCCACCGAAGGCCACAATCTGCCCCCAGCCCCCCTTCCCTTGTCCTTCCGCTTCTCTTCTCCCAGGCACTTAGCCCCGCTCCCGCCCCAGTCTCCTCTTCCTTTCCTGTGTCCCACTCTCTGCCACCCCATGGGGTGGAAGCACCGCCAGGGCAAGGATGTTTTGCTTTGTTTATAGATGTTGCCCAAGGATCTAGAATCGTGCCTGGCGTATCGTGGGTGCTCTGCAAATATTTGTCGAATCAATTAGGCAAATGACAGCACTGATAAGTGTAAAATTACTAATGCGCCAGAGAGGATGAGTCCAATTGACTCTGAGCTCCTCCCAGCTCATCAGCTCTACAATTTGGCTTTTATTCTTGGACGCATCCCTTGGGTTGGGAGCTCTCCTGTGTGCCAGGACCGTTCCTTTCTGATTTTATTCTTGCTGGGCTGGGCTTAGCAATCCAGAGAGAGGTGTTCATGTGGTGGACAGACAGACAGACAGACAGGAAAGGGCCTCTGAGCGGGGCAGTGCACACAGGGCCTTATGGTCCCTGCGGTCAGTGACAGCCCCAGGCTCCCTGTGACATTGCTCTGGACACAGGCAGCCGGTCACGTACTTTGGGCAGCAGGAGTCCCTGATCTGTGCAGGAGGCCGAGATAATGGGATTCTGGAACAATTGTAAAAATACCTCACTTGCCTGGAGGGGATCAGATAGCAGCTTCACGAGAATCGGAGGTTTGTGACCCTTGAGGGAAGCCAGGCGACAATTTCAAGTTAAGAGTGTACGGGCAGGTCGAGCAGGGGGGCGACCTTGGAGAAGAATTCGTGAGGCTGACCTGAGATGACGCCAGTGACCCAGCCCTGGCACCTCCGCAGAAATGATGGACGGTATCTCTCGGAGGCGGAAGGATCAGCAGGACAAGCTGTGGTCGGCAGAGGCCTGGGGACGGCAGCCTTGTCCCAGCACAGTCCAGAGTGGATGACAGCCCCAAGGGTGGGGGTGGGGCAGGCAGCCTGCAGTCTGAGACCTTCAGACCCACAGACCCTGCATTTTTCTGTCTCCACCCTCCCTCTCCAGACTCATTTTGACATCTGCTGATTGACCTGTGCCCGGAATCCTCCGGGTGACCGCAATGGCTTCAGTGCGCAATTTCTTGGTCTACAAGCACAGGAGGTGGCTATGCTAACTGCAGGGTCGGTCCTTTGAAAGCATCGGCTCTCCATCCTCGCGACTAGAGAGTGGATGGGCGCCTTGACGTTTTTCTTCTTCACCTTCTCATTCAATTGAGGAGCCGGATGGTGTGGCGGTTACACAGGTGGTTACACCATAAGGTTAGCAGTTCAAAAACCACCAGCCGCTCCTTGGGGAACAGGTGGGCCTTTCTACTCCCATCGGGTTTGAAACCCCAAGGGTAGTTTTACCCTGTTCCAGGGGGCACTGTGAGCTTGGTCTGGATTTTCCATTTCATTGTAAGAAGCCCTGAGGACGACGTCATGGGCTGGGCGCTGGACAGGTCCCTGCAAGACCAGCCCTTCAGATCCTTCCGACCCTGCATGGGAGAAAGACGAGGCTACTGGCTCCCATAGAGGTCACCCGTCCTGGACACCCTATGCCAGTTTGCTATGAGTTAGAATCCACTCCGTGGTGATGGGCTGGGTTTTTCAATGAAATGCTACTTCATTCTACACAAAAAGTACTCATCTCGGTTCACAAATAATAATGACCACACTATTGCAGTAAAATATCAGAAATGTCGATAACACCAGTGACTATAAAATCAATGGCAGCCACACCAGCTGTGTGATCTAAAGACGACAATAACAGAATTCAAAAACGACAAAGGGAAAAGTCGGAGAGCCTACATGAGAAGCACCCAATTTATAGACGGCTATGAGGGACCATGGGAGCCCCGGACTCATCTGAAGCAGACCCTGCCTGATGAATCCACGGGACAGGTGCGAGGAACACAAAAACTCCTTCCTGGACTCTTAAATTGCCAAGATGGTCTTTTCCTTCTTACACACTATTTTTGGGGGGAGGGCATCACTGCCCTCTGGTGGGGGGGGTAGGAGGCCCAGCCTTGCTCCTGGAGAGCTGCTGCTGGACTTGAACCTCCAACCTAGTGGGCTGCAGTCCCGTGCACAACCACCACGCCACCAGGGCTCAGCCCCTTACCCACTATTTGTATCTGAATCTCTGTATTATTATTTTATCCTTACCACTTTATCTTTTACTGTTTCTGTTGGGTTTTCCAGTTTGCAAAGCACAGGAGTGGAGGTAGAGAGATAAGAACTGATGATATAGGGGTTTATAGGGGAGGTAGGGGTGAGAGGTGGGAGATGGGGATGGTGAGGGGATTGGGGAGGAGACAGTGTATGTGAGGGGGGAAGGGAGACCCGATGGTGATTACGCATCTCATTTTAAGGCTATTTGACCATGGGTGGGGTGGGGGACTGTGGTCATGATCATACAGCACTTCTTTTTTTAGATCATTTTACTGGGGACTCGTACAGCTTTTACCACAACCCGTACGTGCATCCGTTGGGTCAAGCACATTTGTAGATTTGTTGGCCTCACCCTTTTCAAAACATTCTCTTTATACTTGAACCTTTGGTTTATCAGCTCCTCATTTCCTCCCTCCCTCCCCCAGACCCCCTTCCTCAGGAACCCTTGATAATTTATTAATAATAATAATAATAATGCATAAATTATGTGCAACTCTTCATGATGTGATTGAACGATTGAGTTGTGCGACATGTGGAGGAAGTATGGATAAAACGGTTTAAAAACAAGTGCAAACACTGGCTGCAATGAAACGGCAGCACATGCTTGTTGGGCGTGAATGAGGCCACGTGAGGGGAACTGGGTCCCAGTGACAGCCCCGACCAGAGCCCACGAGAAGATGCGACAAGGAGATGAGCAGAGGGTTTCGCCTTGCTGGTAGGGAAACTGATAATGGGGTGATAGCAAATGCTTTTCTTGCTATAACTAGAGGGACACTTTCATAAAAAATAATACATTCCTGAAACACTGCAAAAAATTTTTTTAGACAGCCATTTGGGTGTCATCCTCTCTGATGGTGTCACTTGGTGCGGGCCAGCCCCATCCCTCTAGTGACACCACACAGAGAAGCGTGAGGTTGAGTCCGGAGTGGAGCAGTGGTCCAGGAGGCTGATCGCAGGGGGAGGCGCAGCAGGGGGTGGCATGGGCTGGGAGGAGGAGGAGGCTGTCCAGGCAGAGACCAGGCAGGAGGTCACAGGCAGTGCCTGAGAGCAGACTCACTGGGAGGTCTGGAAGCTCACAAAGAAGAAGGAATGTCCAGATTCCAGACCTACTGGGAGGGAATCCAGCGGGGGATTGTTTGTGTTCTCTCTCTAGCACCTTCCATGGCTCTGGGCCCCCAATCCATACCAGCTCCCTCCACTGGGTTCCCCTAGTGCCTCCTCCTGAGGCCTTTGATCTGGCTGTGCTCTGCTCCTCCCCGCCCCTCAGGAGAACTTGCCAACACTTCCTGGAAGCCGTCCGCACACATGGGGTGCCTGACTGACCTGGGATGGCTCAGCTGTCTGGGAATGTCCTTTAGGGAACCACAGGAACAGGTGATCGGGCCTTCGGGCAACATGCACAGAAATCTACAGTGTGGGAGGAAGATGGCAGGTCAGGGCAGCTCCGCCAGCTCCCGCTTTTCTCCCCAAACTCACGCAAAATCTCCAGTTTGCTGGTGGCGCTCCCAAATGCCAGGGAACCCCCAGCACAGAGCAGCAAGATGCCCACAGTGTCTTCACCAAGCCTGTCCTCCTGAGCAGGGGCCCCTCAGTGGGCTCCCTCTCGGAGAACTGCTTTATACCCCCTTCTACGCTTTCATCTGTGCACAAGACTCAGGAAAGCACTGCAGCTAAACCCTGCTTGACTTATTTTGTTGTTGTTGTTGTTTTGGCATCACTGCCCTCAGGTGGTGAGAGTAGGAGGCCCAGCCTTTGCTCCATGGAGCTGGAATCGAACCTCCATCCCAGTGGGCCGCAGTCCCGCGCACAACCACTAAGCCACCCACTGGGGCTCAGCCCCTGCTTGACTTATTTTTATTGATTTATTTATTTTATGTTGTGCTGCTCATTTGATTAACACCCCCTTTGGAGGTCGAACCCTTTCACAGGGGCTGCCCAATTCATAACAGTAACAAAATGACGGCCATGAAGTAGCAACGAAAATAATGTTATGGTTGGGAGGTCATCACAGCACGAGGAACTGTATGAAAGGGGTGCAGTCCTAGGAAGGTTGAGAACCTCTGCTGTAGATCCTGACAAACTCTGGATAACATTGTAAAGATAGGAATTTCAAGAACGCTTAATTACACTCACATGGAATCTCTCCATCAGCCATGCTCACACTTCTTCAGCATGGGAGCTACTTATAAAGCGATCAAGTCAAAATGATCTCCCAGCTACAAAAATGTTTATTTTATTTATTTATTACATTTATTCATAAATGCATTCAGAATTCTTTATATGCACAATGTATATTTGAGTATCTCGCATGAGTCTGTATTGCACAACACCATGAACTATGTACATTTTTTTGTCATTACCTGAGTTGACTGATGACTTGCCCTGAATGGAATGAGCCAGGTCATGCATAGTCTGGACAGTAGCTGCTGACAGCCAGCCTCAAACACACTTCCAAAGGATCATCAGTCATGGTGCAATGGTGCTTGGATTTCATGATCTTGATGTGGGAAGAGGCTGACTCACATCAATAAGTAGAGCCGAACCATACAGTCAAGGAGGTAGCACATTTTCTCATGTGTGGGTACTTTCCTCTGTGAGTAAGTTCCAGAACTGTTCATGCGTTCTGGACTTCAGCTGAATGTTGGCTTGGAATGTCAAAATCTCCCCATTCTGTATGAAAGTGATATGTTTTTGTCTTTTTATTTTAAGCACCTGCTCCATCTTGTGAGTTTGGCACATCTGCTCCCAGTGAGTTTGAGCTCCATGCAGGCAAGCTGCCATCTGGTCCACACCAAACACAACATTTCCAGAGACTCTAACCACCAGCACTGGACATGCAATTCCGTATCCTCACCTGCCCTCTGGACCCGTTCCCGGCATTCCCTTCCTCCCCGACTTCTGCGGGCAGTGGTGGCCTGCACCATCGGCTGCTGCTAAAGGGCTGACTCACTCCATCAGTCCGCAAGGGTTCCTGGGTGCCAGAGGAAGTACTGCAATCTGTCACTAGCCTTGGCACTGAGAGCCAGCAGGAGATGGGGAGGTGTCTGTGCAGCCCAGGGGCTTAAGATTCCCTGGTAGATGTTGAGCAGGGGCCAGCTAGAGGGTCCACAGAGGCCTGGCACAGCCTTGCCTGTCTGCCAGGCAGTGAGGAAGGGCATGCCTTGGGTAGTTGGTGAAGAGCCGTAGCCCAAGGTAGGCCCCCTCCTTTAGCCATAAGTGGAAGGTTGGTGGCAGCACTGACAGATGCACTGACAGATACAGGTGAGAGCAGGCTCTGAAATGTGACCCTGGTCCTTCCAGCTTGACCAGAGGAGCCTAACAGGATGCCGGGGCCGGGAGAACCAGAGTGCCCCGGTGTCGCTAACAGCCAATGGCTTCTATAAAGGACTCTGTCCTGGGTGATGTCCAGGCTCGACTGTCACATTTCCTTGGAGACCCAGGGACACTGGTCCTGGGCATGCCTGGGCCTGATCCTCCTTAAACTACTTTCCCACAGCCACTGCCCAGCGGGGGATGTGCTGAAGCAGGGGACTCCTGGGGACAGAACTGCAGCCTGGCACTTGGCCTTGGGCCTTCCTTAGGTCATAAGGAAACACCACTTCACACAGCACAGTGGGCCCTGGGGCAAGGGGGCCGAGGGTGTGGGTGTGGGGGGCAGACAGGTCTGTAACTTCTTAAGATGCACAAGTGGAGCTACCACGCCCTGGCATCCCACCCACACCTCATCCCCGCCCCTTCCCCACATCTCTGGCCTCCTGGATGGGGCATTCCAGCGTGGACAGCCAGGTCAGACTGTTCCCTTTCTTTTTGCTGAACTTAGCTCTCCATTCCAGCTCCCCTCATTGGATCTCTTCTGAGATCCTGCTGTGCCGGGACCTTCTGGCTCCAGTTCCTGTCCCTGTCTCTCCCTAGATCCTTGTGTTCACTTTTCCAGAAACCTTTCCAATCCCTGCCTGCATCCCAGGCCAGGCCTTGACCAGAGCCGAGGATGTCATGTGGACCAGACAGATTCTGATCACCTATAGGAAAATGGGTTTTCAAAACCATGTCACCCCTTACTGCACGAGGCAGCACAGCGAGAGGGAATTCTGCCTGGCAGACTCTCTGGTGATTTCGCCTCTCTGTTCAAACATCTCCCCCAGCAGCCTCTGTCTTCTCTGGCCATGGCTTTGGGCAGATGTGTAGAAAGAGCCCCTGTCTCTTGAGCTGGGCAGGCTATTTTTATGTCCCCATTGATGGGCTCCACAGAACTGGCTTCTGGCTTCCCACAGAACGAAGGCCCCTTTGCTTGGTGCACTGAGCCCTAGCAGAGAGTCTATGACTTAGGGATTGCTTGGGGAATAAAAGGCTCTGGCCCCTACGAAGAGACCAGTCAGTGCTGTGGGCCTGCCAGAGAAGCGGACTTCTGTGAAGGTCCCCTCCTTCTCAACTGTCTGCATCCGGAAGACCTGAACAGACAGCTCACCGGAGAAGACATTCAGACAGCCAGCAAATAGATGAAGAAATGCTTGGGATGATTAGCCGCTGGAGGAGTGCAGATGGAAACCACAATGAGATACCATATTATCCTAGCATCCCATCCATAGCAAGGGTTAAGAAAACACCATATTGGGCTGAGCCCCGGTGGTGTAGTGGTTGTGCGCGGGACTGTGGCCCACTGGGATGGAGGTTCAATTCCGGCTCCCAGGAGCAAAGGCTAGGCCTCCTACTCCCACCAGCTGAGGGCAGTGATGCCTAAAAAAAAAAACAAAAAACAAAAAAAAAAAACAGTAAAGAAAACACCAGATTACTACAGGTGCTGGTGACTTCAGCAACAACAGCATCAAAACCAGGTAACAACACAGGTAGTCAAATAGCACAACCACCGGGGAAAGCGAGGCAGGCTTCCTCAAACAGAATAGCAATTCTATCAAAAAGCAAGCCTGGATCCCTGCCAGGGAGTAAGTCCGACTCCTAGCGGCTCTCTGAAGGGTGGAGTAGAAGTGCTCCGTGACTGTATTGTTGGCAAGAGAAGATGGCCTCCTCTTTCTCCCTCTGACTGACTGGAGGTTTCAAACTGTTGACTTTGTGGTTAGCAGGCCAACTCATAATCACCAGGCTGCCAGGGCACCACAAGAAATAAAAGAGGCCCCAGCAGCCCCTCTCCTTGGTGTCGATGCCAGAGAAAGATCATCCCTGGCCCAAAGAGACAAGCCCATATCCGCGTTGACCACAGTCCTGTTCGAAATAGCCAGGAGACAAAAACCATCTCTATGCCCTGGCGTGGAAGAATGGGTGCTAGAATGATGTGGGTGCATACCCACGATGGGATGCGCCACAGCATGGAAAGAATGATGCTCTGTCTGTGGAACACTTCCAAACATGGACGGATCGGGGGGCACATGATGTTGTGCGAAATTAGTCGAACTCAAAAGGACAGATAGTGCATGAGTTACGTTTTCACAGGAAAAGAAACATTCTTTGATGGTTACCAGAGGAAGGAGGGGAAGGAGAGAAGGGGCGAGAAGCTGGAGGGAGGGGTGTGGTAGGGGGAAGACACAGGTTAAAGAATACTGCTGTTGCAATTAGGCGCTCCCAGTCCTAGCTGCAAAAATGATGGAGGCGAGGGGGTCGGGGGAGTACTGGGAGTTTTGCAAGGGTTAAAGGCCACCAAGGCAAATACTGTTAGATGCACAATCTTGTAACGAGGAGGATCTATGAATAGATGCTTGGATAGACAGGCGGGCTAAACAAATGGAAGAGGGGCAGTGAGTGTCTACCCATGAATATGTCTATTTTTGCCAGAGGCGGCTTGATTGTGAGTATTTACCTTTGCTGGAAACAGATCCCTACGTACAGTGGAGTGCTCAGGGGAGGAAGTTGTGGGAACTTCTTAGACATAGCCAAACCCCTTGAGGGAAGCCCTTGTTGGACCTGAGGGACAGGACCGCATGCTCGGGAGACACAAGGTCAGTTGCATAACACGGTTCATAAAGACAGTGTTTTGCATCCTACTTGGGTGGCGACTGACTGGGCTCTTAAAAGTTCATGAGGGCTGAGCCCCGGTGGTGTAAGTGGTTGAGTGTGGGACTGCAGTTCGCGGGCTTGGCGGTTCAAATCCAGTTGCGGCTCTCAGGAGCGGCACTGGTTAACACCCACGACCACCAGAGACAGTGATGCCCACACACACACACACACACACACACACACACAAAAACACCAAAAAGTTCATGAGCAGCCATCTCAGGTGCAACTTTTGGCCTCTCCCCATTCAGAGGAAAGCCAACATGGACTAATGGACCAGGGGACATCAGTCTCCAGCACCCTGGGAGTAGAAGAAGCTGATGGCGCCTGAACCCTTACCTCCCACCCCCTGAGGCCCCGAACAGAAGGGGAGGAAAAGGTGGAGCGGAAATCACAACCATACAAGAAACCAGGCTCACTGTCAGAGAGAAGCTGTAGGACTCCTAAGAGTCTGACCCTTCCCTGCTCTCCAGGCTCAGAGCCGAACTCGCTCCGCCTTTGGAATAAGCCACCAGGTAAGATCCCAAAGGCAGCATTCCCTAAGGAAAAAGTTCGGAAGGTTCGGGAAGAAGGAGGATGGAAAGATGTAAATGACCCAGGAGGATGTTAGGTAAATTGAGGGGATTGCCATGTGAATGAGTTGAGTCAGAATGTGTATATATTGAATGTAAAACTACCATCTCCTTTGTAACCTTTTCCCTAATTCACTAGGAGAAGCTAAAAGAGAAAAGAAAGGAAAAATCTGCCTCCTTCTCACCCCCAAGGACCCAGTTGTCACTGTGATTGTGCTTTTCATTGTGAGCTGAGTGCTTGTTGACAGGACAGCCTATTCCCTCCTATGCTCTATGCTGAGGCACTGTCAGGGAAGGAGAAGGCATGAGGCCGACAGGGAAACCATCGCCCACGGGATTGCTGCCAATGCCTACCGTTCAGTGTGGTGGCCATGATGTACAGAGGGGCTAGGCTGCCCGCCATTGCTCCAGAACCAGGACCTAGGTATAAGGGCCCTTAAGGAGGCCAAGTTTGTCTGCATGACTGACATCCCAAGGGATGGGGTTAAGGCCAAAGTGGAACCAGGAAAGCATGCTAATATCCCGTGTTTCTGCCGGTCCTCAAGTGTCTTGGGGATCCTCCTTTTGCAGGTAAGGTTGTCTCTGGATGCACCCAGATCCTCAGCAGCTGCTCCGTCTCACTGCTCCTGCCCACCAGCTGGTCTAGCAGGCCCTGAGGATCTGACCCTGCTGCCTTCTCCACCAAAGTTCCAGCCCAAGAAAATGTCTCTGCTCTCAAGCACGGCTGTGCGGATCCACAACTTGTGTTGCTACTCTGTCTAGAATAATCTGTTCCCCCTACCACCATCAGGAAGACACCCGTAGGTCCAAGCCCAGGACCTCTTCACCTGCAGACACACACACACACACACCACCACCACCACCACCACCACCACCACCACCACCACCACCAGGAAATCCACGTTCTTGTGTGCCCTTACTCTTGCTCACTGTGTATGGTCAGTGGTACCACGTGCTTCTCAAAGGCACCGCGTGGATCTGTTCATTTTGTGATTCCAGTGCCTCCTCCTGCGAGACCTTGATGAATCCCTTGAGCAAAGCAGGTCAATCCTGCTTTGTACGAGGACCCTGGCAGGGCCCATGACATGGCCTATTCATTTCTGCACCAACCACATTAGACTGTGTCCTCCCAGTTCTTCTCTACTGT
>PVJH01025819.1:0-30909 GCA_004026705.1 Nesogale talazaci | reverse complement strand
AGAACAGACAGCAATTGGAAACATAGGGAATCCAGGACAGATGATACATTCAGGACCTATGATGACAGTGGTGATTCAGGGAGGGTAGAGGGAAGATGGAGTATAAAGAGGGAACCAATTAAAAAGATCTACACATAATCTCCTCTCTGAAGTACATACAACAGGGAAGTGGGTGAAGTGAGACATCAGACAGTGTACAATATGACAAAATAGTAATAATTTATAAATTAACAAGGATTCATGAGAGAGGGAGGACTGGACAGAAGGGGGACATATGAGAAGCTAATACCAAGGGCCCAAGTAGATAGAAAATGTTTTGGAAATGATGATGACAACAAATGTACAAATGTGCTTTGCATAGAATAGATGTGTGCATTGACTGTGTTAAGAGTTGTGTGAGCCCCCAATAAAATGATTTAAAAATAAAAGAACCCCCAGTAAAAAGACCTAAAAATTAAAAAATAGATGATCCATGAGAATGCAAATATTACTGACAGTACCATTAATAGCACATGAAAACTGATTGTGATTGCATATCTCATTTTAAAAGCAATTTAACTCGAGTGTGGGAATGCTCTAAAATAGATGTAGTAAAGATTGTACAATTCTTCTTGATATGATTGAATGATTGATTGTATTGTATGATATGTAAGCTATGTGTCAATAAATACTGCTGGAAAAAAACCCCATGGATATAAAATTTTGCTAAAATAATTTTCCAAACAGTTGTAGTTATATTAACAGATAAGCAGAATGCAAGTTGGATGTAAAAGATGTGAAATGAGGTATAACCTTGCTGAAGTCAGATTATTGACTGAAAAAAAAGTTTAAAAAAGAAGATTCTTGGCTGAAAATGACAGAAATTGTTTAATTGTATTTTGTCCACTGTACAAAGGGTTAGAATATACAGATTTTATTAAATAACATTGAGAAGAATGAGAATTTCAGAACATTTAATTGTCCTCATGGGGAGCCTGTGCAAAAATGAAGAGGCAGTTTTCAAACACAATAAGGTTTAAAATCAGGACAGATGTGCATCAAGGTGGTGGTCTCTCACCAATTTCTTCAATTTGTATGCTAAATAAATAATCCTGCAAAGTGGACTATATTAGGCATGGGGCATCAGGATTAGAGGAAGACTCATAACAAGCAGCAATATGTAAGTGACACAACCTTGCTTGCTGTGTTAGTCGAGGTAGACTAGAGAAATAAATTTCATAGACACACATATGGATATAAGGAAAAGGTTTATATACAAGAGGAATGGGACCTTGAGAAATCATCCCAGCCCAGTCCAGTTCAAAGTCATAAGTCTGATGTTAGCCCATATGCCTGATATCAGTCTATAAAGTGTCCTTCTGAATCATGAAGTCACAGGCCAGTGGGTGCAGAGTTCTGGCGCCGCCGGGGTCTCCCCATGGCTCCTCGCTTCCAGGGCTCAGGATCCACCAACAGCATTCAGTGGTGGTAGAAGCAACATAGCACTGGCAGGGACCTCCACGTAGCTTCTCCGGCTTCAGAGGTCTAGCACCATCAGGGTAAGGCCATGAGGCTTCTTCTCCGGCTCGTCCAGCTCCTTGGACGCTGCCATCTTGTCTTCTCCATAGTTCATTGTCTCTCAGACTAACTCTCAACAACTGGGATCATAGCTTCTCATCTCCACGAGGGAAATATTGCGAGATTTCCCAGACATATCAGGAGAAAGCCATGCCCACACAGAGGCCTCATTGGCTACTCAATGTCTATCTGCAGATTAACAGGCTAGACTCCACCCCTGCATCTCAATAATGAAATTAGCATAAGTACATGACCGCCACACTTGACAAAGCAAAGAAAACTCAAATCATTTACTGATTAAGACCATTATATAGAGTTTCTTCCATAGATATTGCACCTCACATAAAAGAAAAGAAAAATTCTCACAACTGGACCAATATGCAAGATCATCATAAGTGGTGAAAAGATGAAATCATCAAGGATTTCATTTTACTTGCATCAACAAACAGGGACTAGCAGCCAAGAAATCTAAGGATAACTTGCCCAAGGCTAATCTGCTGAGTAATACCTCTTTAAAATGTTAAAAATCCAAGCTTTAACTTTAGAGACTACGATATGCTTGACACGATCCATAATATATTCAATTATGCCACAGGCTTGCAAAATCTGGACAATAAATAAAGAAGTCCAAATAAGAAGTGAGGCTTTTAAATTATGGTGTTTAAAAAGAATATTATACCATGAACTTTCAGAAAGATGAAAAAAATCTGTGCTGGAAGAATCATAATTAGAAGCTGCTTATAATCTTCTTGGAAAAATATGAGGGTTTCTACTTTCATAAAGAGTTACAGTTGGGGCTGAGCCCCAGTGGCGTAGTGGTTATGCGCGGGACTGCGGCCCACTGGGATGGAGGTTCAATTCCGGCTCCATGGAGCAAAGGCTGGACCTCCTACTCCCACCACCTGAGCGCAGTGATGCCCCCCCCCCGCCAAAAAAAAAAGAGTTACAGTTTAGGAAACCCAATGGGAATGTTCTAATTTGCCCAATAAAGTTACTGTGAGTTGGAATCAAATTACTGAGTTTTGTTAGTGATTTTTTTTAAGAAACAAATCTACCTAAAGTTCATCTCACATATTTCTGACATGCAGTATGGAAAACATTATATTTAGTAATTTTATATTTAGACAGCAAAAAAAGCCTAGGCTTTCAATAATAAATATTGGCACTGTAGCTGCAACAACGAACTGCAACTGCATTCTTTTTTAGGATGCTGTCGGACCAGACAGTGTTCCCTTCTATTGTACATAAAGATTGCAGTGAATCAGATTGGACTGGGTGACATCCATCAACCGCAATATGGATGGAAGACTCTATATGAGTCCCAAATTAGAAGGTCTTTTACTACTACACAAACAAAAAAAAAAACTAAATTAAACTAGTAAGTGCTTCAGATCAGGAAATCAGTACGTCAAGAAAATTTCCTTTGTATCCTAAATATTAAAATGGAACGAGTAATGGATTCAATATGTCAATTACTTCCTTTCATTTCAGCCAATGAAACACAGAAAAAATGTTTCCCTGTGTTTCACTCCCTGTGAAACTACTAGACTAGTACTAGACTGAATGGATTTTAATTAATAACACTCAGAAGAATGAAAAGTCCAGAACATTTACTCATACTCATAGGAAACATGTACATACAATAAAATGAAGCAAAGAGAAATTTTACACAAAATTTTCAAACATCTTGACTCACAAGAATGAATGCTCCTTCGGGTTTTTTTCTTCTTTTTTTTAATCCTTTTATTGGAGACTCATATAACCCTCATCACAATCCATACACAAGTTCACTGTATTTCAAACACATCTGTACATCCACTGCCCTCGTCATTCTCACAACATTTGCCTTCCATCCAAGCCCTTGGCATCAGCTCCTCATTTTTCCGCCTCCCACCCTGCTCACCACCCTACAACCCCCTGACAATTTGCAAATTATCATTACCTTGTCATATCCTACACTGTCTGATGTCCCCCCTCACCCACCTCTCTCTTGTCCATACCCCAGGAATGGACCATATGTAGATCGTTATAATCAGTTCTCCCTGTCTACACCACCCTTGCTCCACCCTCCTGGCCACTTTCATCACTCATCCTGAAGGGATCATCTGTCCTGGATTCCCCATGATTCCAGCTCCAATCTGTGCCAATGTGCATCCTCTGGTCTAGCTGGATTTGTAAGGTAGAATTGGGATCATGATAGTAGGAGGAGGAAGCATAGAAAAACTAGAGGAAAGTTGCATGTTTCATCATTGCTACATTGCACCCTAATTAGTTTGTCTCTTCCATGCAACCCCTCCATAAGGAGAAGTCTGTTATCTACAGATGGACTTTGGGTCCCCAACCTGTACTCCCCCACATTTATACTAATAAAAATTTTAGTTTCTCTATGACTGATACCTGATACCTTCAACACCTCATAGTCACACAGACTGGTTGCCTCTTCTATGTGAGCTTTGTTGTTTCTGAGCTAGATGACCACTTGTTTATCTTCAAGCCCTTAAGATCCCAGATGTTCTATCTTTTGATAACTGGGCACCATCAGCTTTCTTCACCACATTTGCTTATGCATACATTTGTCTTCAGTGATCTCAATGGGAAGTTGGGCACACAATGATATGACTTTATGTTCTTTGATTCCTGATTCTTGATCTATTTGGACACCTCATGATCACACAGGCTGGTATGTTTCCTCCATCTGGACTTTGTTGCTTCTGAACTAGATGGCTGCTTGTTTACCTTCAAGCCCTTAAGACTCCAGATGATATATATATATATATATATATATATATATATAAAATAGTCAGACACCATCAGCTTTCTTCACTACCATTGCAAGTGCACACTTTAGTCTTCAGAGTTCGTGTCCAGAAGGTAAGCATCATGGAATGGCAATTTATTAGATCAAAGTGTCTCTGCAATGAGGAAGTACTTGAGTGGAGGTCCAATGCCCATCCACTAACTTAATACCGAGCCTATAAATATGTGCACATAAATCTATTTCCCCTTCATCATATAAAATAAAATCATACTTGTATTTAGATCTCTTTAAATGCCTCTTGCCTCCCATTTCCTTCCTCTATTTCCTTATACTTCCCTCCTGTCCCAGTATCATGCTCAGCCTTCATTTGGGTGTCAGTAATTTCTGTCAGTTTCCCTACCCTTGATTAATCCCTACCAGGCCTCTCACTCCCTCCTTGCCACTGATTTTGGATCACTTGCTGTTCCCTTGTCCCTGGGTTGGTCAACACCACTGCCTTTTCCCCACCTCCCCTCTCTCATACCTCCCCCCCGCCCCACCCCGCAATGGAACCACCGGTCCAGTTGTTTTCTCCTCCAGACTGATCATCCAGCTTTTCTTATCTAGATAGACCTACAGAGATAACGATATGCACAAATACACAAGACATAGCAAGATGAAGCAACAAAAGAAAACTAAACGAGGACTACAACGAGCAAAAAAACAATTCCCAGAAAATATATAGAGATAAATAAAAATAATAATAATAAAGCAAAATAGTTCAAGGTCCATTTGTTCACCTTTATGAGTAAGCTTTGATCGAATGTGATGGGGTTCCACACCCTGACCCCCAAATGCATCCTTGGCTCTCATTCAAGATCTCCATGCTCTGCTCCCCCTGCAGCTCTGCTGCACACCCTTAGTGTTTTTCCTCTGGGTGGTAGGGATGGACATCTGCAACCCTGACACTGTGTCTCCAGTTTTGTCCCCCGTAGGGCCTTGGGTCAACAAGAGATGTCATATTTCAAAGTAGAACTGACCATCTGGTCCTCTCTGTGTGTTGACTGTTTGGAGTGGGGAGATCGTCCTCAGGCTTGGTGGGCCAGAATGTGCTCCCCTCTCTCTTCCTCTCCCTTCATTTGCTCCTGTGTGATCAGGTCAGACAAGTCCCTTGCCCTTGAACCTCAGTGCTTTCATCTAAAGTAAATTCTTCTGGGGGGAGGGGTAACAATCCACATGGCTGGGATTGGGGCTGGCCTCTCAGATCCCTCCACTGGCTCCCTGCTCCAAGTCGTCACACTGCATTCACATCCTAGAACATTGTGTTTAAATCTGGTCCCACGTTCCCTATGGAGATATAAGCAATAACCCCCCCTTGGGTGTGTTAGTGCCCTGTTCCCCTGCTATACATTACTATCTCCCCTACCCTTCCTTTATCATTGGATACCATAGGTAGCCCTGGATTTGGTCTGGCCCCTGCCATATTACTGGATCCCACCCCATTAGTGTTTATATATAGAAGTCATTTCCCTATGCCACTTCTGCTTTTTTTCCCTTTAAGGTTTCCTCAGAGAACTCATGTTGTACTTGTCCTTTTGCACTTGGCTTACTTCACTTGGCATGATGCCCTCCCGTTTCTCCCATGCAGCGATATGCTTCCTGCGTTCACCAGTAATTTTCAGTGATGCATAGTATTCCATTATATATGTATCACAGTTTTTTAACCCATTCCAACTCCTTGCAATTGTAAACTGTGCCACAATGAACATTGGAAGACAGATGTCTGGTGGTGGTTTGTTTCTTGCCTTTTCTGCATATATGCCCCATATGGGTCATATGGTATCTAAATTTCTATCTGTTTTAGAAATAGCCAAATCAATTTCCATAGAATCTATACATACCTAGAGGTCTACCAGCAGTGGATGAGAGTTCCTATCTCATCCCAGCTCCTGTTCCTTTAGGCTTCAACATGTCTCACATTCAATTTTTCATGGAACGTATTTTGAAATTCTCAATTCTTTTGATTGGGACCATTTAGGGTTGTCCTTGGTATTTATTGAAGAAGAAGAAAAATAGAGTTCACTCTCCTAAGATTCTTGGCTCTGTTTGGGACTTGTCTGGAGGAACTGGTTAAATACTAAATTACTAGACAGATAACTAGTAAATGTGAGGCTAGCTAGTAAACACTCACAACCTTTCATCTTGCCTTTTAAATTTTATAAAACTGGATAACAGATATATATTTTTTTTATTTAGGCATCACTGCCCTGGTGGTGGGAGTAGGAGGCCCAGCCTTTGCTCCTGTGAGCAGGAATTGAACCTCCATCCCAGTGGGCCGCAGTCCCGCGCACAACCATACACCACTGGGGCTCAGCCCGGATAACAGATATTTTAATTCTAGGAAACAGTTATTTTAGCAGATTGACATCTGATGTATTCTAAAACCAGGCTAAGCCTACTTATTTGCTTTAAATGACATAAATATTCCATTCATATTATAACATTTAATTCCTGGTTGCACATACAGTGAAGTGTTCACTTAGAAAATATTATAAAATGTTAGTCATCTTCTTCACCTCTGAAAATAGATATTAATTCTAACTTTAAATAAGCTTCCTAGTTTGTACTAGAAAGCTTGTACTGCTTTAGCAATACTATAATCAAAATCCCATTCAAATTAGCATCTTTATTATGTGCATTTTTCAGATTTAGTTTGGGGGACTGGAAAGACAGGGGAGCAGAACTGGACAGATTGGGTTGAAAGTCAATTTATGCCAGTCACTGTGTACATTGGTCAACCTTAGTAACTTATTCTCCATTCATAAAATGTAAATAAAAACAAATATTTATTCCACATCGATCACAATTTTTGCATCAATGTTCCATTGAATTTATCTTAATAAAAACCAGCAGTGTCCTCTTAATTTAGAGTTTAATGGTGATGTTTAGCTCATCATATATGATCTCTGTACAAAATTTGAAGATATATGAAATGTCTTCAAACTGTCAGACAGTTGGTGCATTTAATGTCTATGAGCCCTCCCTCTCCTTTTCAACCCTTTCCTTCATTTCTGCACATGGATACTACTTTACATTATTCATTAAATACCTTCTTTTTCCCCATAACCATCATTTAGGGGCTTTTACATCTCTTATAACAATCCATATAGCCACTGTGTCAAGCAGATATGTACATATGTTGTCATCATCCTTTTCAAAATATTTCTTTCTACTCAAGCACTTGGCATCTGCTCCTTTTTCCCCCTTTCTCCCCCACCCTTCTTTCCTCTCTTCCATGAACCTTTGATAATTTGTAAATTATTTTCATTTTCCTATTTTATATCAACTGCTGTCTCCCTTCACTTACTTTTCTGTTTTTATTTTTTTGGTCCCCCTTGTGGGGGGTGATTAATAAATATCTTCTTTGTGCTTCCTTTCTTTCTCTGGATCCTCTTCTCTACAACAAATATCAACAACCACTCCTCCTTTCTCATGCCTTCAGTCACCACCAAAAACATTTAACTACCATGTCTAGATGTGACTCTTTCCCACATGCCTCTCCCAATCTCAGCTTCCACAGATGTCTACTAGGTAATTTTTCTGTATTTTTTCAGTGTTGTTGTTGTTGTCGTTGGGTTCCCTAGACTTTATTTCAACCACTAGTGGCCTTATGCAAAACATAATGAAGCATTCCTCATCCTGTGCCATGCTCACCTTGTCTCTCTGCTTGACGTCATTGTTAATCCATGTCCTTGAGGGCCTTCCATTTTTTTCACGCCCTTCTACTTTGCTGAACGTGATATCCATCGCCAGGACTTCACCTGACATGTACAAAGTATATATGACAAACGCCTGCCATCCTTGCCTCTGAAGTGCACCATGAGCATACTTTTTCAAAGACAGATTGGTTTATCTTGTAGCAAAATGCTTTCACTATTGTTCTCCAGAGCCACAATTCACATGCATCGATTCTCCTGTGGTCTCCCTCATTCAATCCCACTTACACATGCATCTCAGGCCATTTAAAATCCATGGATTGGGTCAGGTTCTCAACGCCCCCTTTGGTATGCGATCCCTAGTGTCATCTCTTGACTGTTGCTTCCATGAGCACTGATTGCAGCTCCAAGCAACACAAGCTCCTCGACTTCAACCTTTTCTCCATTATCCTTTTCTCCATGTTATCATCTATTGGTCCCTTTGTGAGAATCCTCCTCTTCCTGACATTAAGCTGTAGTCCAAAGTGAAGGTGGCAATCCTTGATTTTTATCAGAAAGTGCTTCAAGTCTTCCTCACTTTCCACCAGCAAAGTTGTGCCATCTCCATATCACAGGTTGTTAATAAGCCTTTCTCCAATCAGGTTGTCACTGCCGTCTCCACATAGTCCAGCCTCTCTGATTGTTTACTCAACACACAGATTGAATAACTATGGTGAGAGGATACAACCTTGACACACACCTTTCCTGATTTTAAACCTTAGAGTATTCCCTTGATCTGTCTGCAGGATTACCTCTTGATTGGCGTACTAGTTCAACAATGAGCACAATGAAATGTTCTGGAATTTGTATTCTTCTCAATGTTGTAGACAGTTTGTTATAATAACTCACACATTTAAATGTCTTGGCATAGTCCATAAATCACAAGTAAACATCCTTCAGCTATTCTCTGCTTTCAGCAATGGCATCAGCAATGATATCCCTTGTCCCAACTCCTCAACTGAATCTGTCCTGAACTTCTGGCAACTCCTTGTCAATGTCTTACTGCAACTCTTTTTGGATGATCACCAGCCAAATTATACTCACATATGATATTGATATTACTCTATCAATTGAATATTCAGTGGGGTCACCATTCTTTGGAATAGATACAAATGTGGTTCGTTCCCTGTCAATTGGCCATGAAGTTGTCTTCCAAATTTTCTGGCACAGACAAATGAAGCTACCAGTGCTTATTCAGCTTGCTGAAACATTTCAACTGGTATTCTGTCAACATTAACTTTGAAAGGTTTGAAATCCTCTACCATAACCTTATATCTGATAGATGAGAGAAGAGAGAGATATCATTTATAGGCAAGCCTTAAGATGTGTGCAGGCCAGACCCATGACTGCACCATGCAATATTCCAGTACATTGAAAGTAAGAACAAACAAATCTGTCTTGGAAGAAATACAACCAAAATAAACCTTAGAAGAAATAACCCTAAGACTTCATCTTACTATAGCATCTGGGGTCTTAAAAACTTGAAGTTAAACAAATATCCCTCTAGCAGGGAAACAACAAAGCCCACATGGAAGAAGCACACATGCCTGTGTGGTCGTGAGGTATCAAAGGGATCAGGTATTAGACTCAAAACAAACAATCATATTGATGCAAACAATTAGGGCTGAGAGTGGGGACTCAAAGGCCATCTCTAGACAATTGGAAATCCCCACAGAAAGGTCACAAGGAAGGGATGAGCCAGTCAGGGTGAAGTATGACATTGACAAAACACAAATTCCTCGAATTCTTTAATGCTGCCCCCAATCCCCCCCCCCCCATCCAACAATCATGATCCCAGTTCTGCCTTAAAAATCTGGCTAGGCTGGAGCATGTATGCTAGTACAGATAAGAGCTCTCAATACGTGAAGTCCAGGACATATCAAACCCTAAGGAACAGTAATGGGAATAACGATACTATGAGGGTAGGAGAAGTTGGGGGGAGAAGGGGGAATAAGAGGGAACTGTTATCAACTATCAACATATTGCACACACACACACACACACACACACACACACACACACACACACCAAGGGGATAAAGAACAGAAACATGGGTGAAGGAAGACAGTGAATGGTGTATCATGTGAAAATATTAATAATTTATAATTTATCAAGAGTTTAGGAGGGTGGGCGGAGAGGGATAGGGAAAAAGAAAGAGGAGCTGATACCAAGGCCTCAACTAGAAATAAAATGTTTTGAAAATGATAATGCAATGAAAACAATAATGTCATGCATAAATATGCTCGATGCAATTGAGCTATGGATTGTTATAAGAGCTGTAAGAGCCCCCAATAGAATGATTTATTTATTTAAATTTAAAATAAGACTTCATCTTGAATACTTGGATAATTGTCCTCCAAATTTTCTGGTATACTGTCAGAAGAGACAAGTTCCTGGAAAGAATATCATGCTTGGTAAAGTAGAGGGTCAGGGAAAAAGAAGGAAACTTTCTATGAGGTTGATTAACACAGTGGCTGCAATTATGGGGTCAAGAAAACAAAACAACAATTGTGAGCATGGCACAGGAACTGGCAGTATTTTGCTGTGCTGCACATAGGCTTATTGAAGTCAGAAAAAGCTTGATGCCTGGTGCCTAAAAATAACAATACCACTGCTTGATCTCTGATATCAACTTTCATTACTTCCTGTCATTCATTCCCTCACTACCCTGGGTTCCATCATCACTGCTGTATCTCACAGCACTCAGAAGCCTTGAACAAAATGCCTCACGTGCTTGTGAAGTCTGGCAAGTCCCAAATATTGACTGTTCTTTATAGTTATTAAGTTACTTTTCTTGGTACTATTTTCCAGCTATCCCTACTTGTTCTTTAGAGTGGTGGGGATGGGGCAAGCACAAAGGAAATTGCTAAAGAATTGTTAGGCTAAAAAAAATCCTTCACCATTCCATGAGGCCCACTTTCCCAATACAATCATTGAAGACAAATGTATGCATAAGCAATGGTGGTGACGAAAGCTGATGGTGCCTGACTGTCAAATGATAAAGTGTCTGGAATTTTAAAGGCTTGAAAGTAAATAAGCAGCCATCTACTTCAGAAGCAAAAAAGCCCACATGGAAGAAGCACACCAGCCTGTGTGAGCACGCGGTGTCAAAAGGATCAATTATCAGGCATCAGAGGACTAAAAATTATATCGTTATATGCCCATTTTCCTGATATGATTGCTGAAGACAAATATGTGCATAAGCAAATATCATGAAGAAAGATGATGGTCCCCAGCTACCCAAAGATATAGCGGCTGGGGTCTTAAAGGCTTGAAGGCAAACAAGCAACCATCCGCTCAGAAACAACAAAGTCTACAAGGAAGAAGCACAACAGCCTACGACCAGGAGGTTCTGAAGGGATCAAGCATCAAAGAACTAAAAATTAAATCATTATAAATGAAGGGGACTACAGATTGGGGACCCAAAGGCCATCTGTAAGTGAAACAACATCCCCTTACATAAGGGTTGTGAGGAGGAAAAATGAGTTGATACTAAGGAGTCAAATAGAAAGAAAATGTTTTGAAAAGAATGGTGGCAACAAATGTACAAATGTGTTTGACACAATGGATGGATGGATGGATTGTGATAAGAGTTGTACAAGCCCCCAATAAAATGATTTAGAAAAAAAATCCCTCACATCAGGAAGATGAGAAGATGGACATTCAAGACACTGAAAGAACCCAAGCAGGACAGATTCCTAAAAAAACTATCCTTCAAACACAACAATGAAATTGAGACATTTTCAGATATTACAAAATAATTTTAAAAGAAAGAATTTGCAAAAATCAGAACAATCTTACAAAAAATACTACAGGAAAAAAATTTTTAACACAAAGCTAACAACAGCAGACAGGAATTTGAACTTAACATATCTGACAACTTGACCCAGAAGTCAGTCCAGATATAGAAGTATCCAAAGCAAAACAAATTGACACAACCACAAGAGAGGAAACCAGAGTTACTAATTTGTACCAAAGTCAATTACAAAATAGAGAAAGTGAAAATGCGAGAGTCAAGTAACTTCCAAATAAAGAGAAAACTGAATAGATTTTAAGAACTTTGGTCAAAGAGATGGAAAATATACAATGTCTGTTGTTCAGTGCCATTGAGTTGATTCCAGCCCAGAGTGACATTTGAACACTTGCAGTTTTCCTAGAATCATAATTCACATATTCCAAGTTCCAACAATTAACGTTCTTTTAAGCTATTTCTCCTTACCTAAAGGCTCGACTCTTACCACCATCCATCTCCAATTCCACTCCAAGAAATCTGTTCCTCCTCAGTCACATTTCAGCGCCCTTTATTCCAAGGGGCCTATCCTTCCACACTATCTCTGACAATACTCTACTTGCATTCACCACACTTTCAGTCTCACTACTTCCAAGTTACCCATAAGGATTTTCTTGACTACTTCTTCCATAGAGGGAAGCCATGTCCTTCTCCACTATCAGTTCTTGGTCTGGTAGGTTCATTGAAACCTTTCACTTTGGGGGACCCCACTGGCATTTGAAATACCAGTGACTTAGCTTCCAGCATCACACTGACCACTACAGTATGAAAAACGAAAAGGCATTAAGATGGGAGTTGGCAAAAAAATGACTAAGGTGATGGAAGACACTGGAAGTGGGAACTGGTACAAAAGAAGTATATATTATGTATATAATCTTGCAATAACATAATAGTGATTTATAACTAGATTCATGACTGAATAGAGATGGGGAAGAAAGAGTATGCATACATCAGTGAGTTAGACTGAGAATATTTGTATAGTCATTTGCCTTTGATGTAAATATATCCATGAATGTGGTAGAGCATAGAAGAGTTACAGTTATGAAAATGAGATGATGGTACTGTTAGGCACTGCTGAGTTGGCTTTGACTAATAGAAATCCTATGTATAGCAGAATAAAACACTTACCTATGCTATCCTTGCTATCTTTGAGATTATCTTTGAAGCCACTGTGTCAATTCCTCTCATTGAAGGCTAGCCCTCTACTGGACCAAGTATGAAGTTCAGGGCCTACTCTCTCCTGATACACACCCAAAGTATGCGAGATGGCTTCATTCTGGCTGCATTTCTATCAAGACAGATTTGCTTGTTCTTCTGGAAGCTCATGGTACTTTAAATGTTTTCTACCAAAACTATATTTCAAATGGACCAATTATTTTCTGGCCTACTATTTTCAAGGTTCAATTTTCACATACATATGAGACCATCAAAAATACGATGCTGTTGCTGTTAAGTGCTGTTGAGTCAGGTCCAACCCATCATGTCCTTATGCACAATAGACTGACACACTGTCTGACCCTGTGACATCCTCAAAATTGTTTTTATGATTGAGTTCAATCCATCTTGTCCAAGGTCTGCCATGCAACTTTACCAAACATGAGGTCCTTCTCCTTCTCTAGGGACTGGTGTCTCTTGACAACATGACCAAAGTATGTGAGACTAAGAGTTGCCATCCTTACCTGTAAGATATGTTTGGCACTGCATCATCCAATACAGATTTATTTGTTTTTTGGCAGATTCTGGTATTCTCAAGACACTATGCCAGCACCATAACTCAAATGCACTGGTTCTTCTTCAGTCTTTCTGATTCAATGTTGAACTTTCACAGGCATATGAGGCTATTGAAAATTCCACGTTTGGGGTCAAGTGCACCTTAGTCCTCAAAGTAGCATCCTTGCTTTTCAACATTCCAAAAAGGTCTTGTGCATCAGAGTTACCCAGGGCAACACACCTTCTGAACTCTTGACTGCTTCGTCTATGAGCATTGATCATGGGTCCAAGCAAGGCAAACATTCTTGAAAACTTCAACACTTCCTTCATTTATCATGATGTTACCCACTGGTCCAGTCATGAACATTTTTGTTTTCTTTGCATTAAATTGAAATTTATACTAATGGCTGCACTCCTAGAACTTCATCTTCCACGACTACAAGTCCTCCTCACTTTCAGCAAGTGTTCCCTAGCCCATAGAAATCCTTCTTGGCAGGCATTGCAGAAGCCCTCACACTGAGCAAAGAGTGAGCTGTTCTATTAAACTTTGATCTGCCTTCTAGAATAACTTCCTGGTCCATTTTTTCCATGTCTTTAGCTTTATGTCTACAGAGTTGATCTTGTGTATTTATTCTCATTGGTTATAAATTTAACTGAGAGTTACCAAACAATTTAGTCACAAAGCTATTTTACATCCCAAATTGTCAAATAATCTGATATTTTGATTTTCTAAGTAGTACAAACTTATTGGACTTCAGTTATATATACTTCTATATATAATTTTTCCATGTCTAGCTCGTCTCTTCCTCTTCCATTTTTCATAGCTGCAGCTAATTTAATTTTTTTCTCTTAAAAATACTCTCATACCCTTAATTTGGTCTTTGTCACAAAAATTAAGCAATGTCATTGAATTAAAATGTTTCCTGAGCTCCACTTGTGATCTAGAAGCATTTATCTTTTAAACAATTTTTCACTTTGGTTTCTGTTTTACTTGAAAACAGGCCAACTTTTTCTTATAACTTTCTTGAAATTCCTTATCAAAAGAAATTGATAACAGATTTCACTCAAGAATACTATGAATTTTTTAAATTGCATTATCTAATGCAAGGGTGATCAAAATATGGATGGCACAACCTTAAGTATTCCTAGAACCCTCTCAATAGATATAAAACAGTTGCCATCAGTTGATTCCACCTCATAGCAAGACTTACAGGCAGAACAGAACTTATCCTCAGGGTTTCTGAAACTACAAACCTTCCTGGGACTAACCAGCCTCCTCTATTTCCCTCAAAGCTTCAGGTGGGCTTGAAAAGCCAACCTGTGGTGAGCAGTCCAGCATGACCCCACAGGGCCAGCAAAGTTCTCATGGGTCAAATCATTTTCATAATAATAAGGGGTTTGCTTGGAGTTTTTTGTTTTTTGACCAGGTTGACACTTCACATCAGTTGTGCAAAGCAATAGTGGAAAAATTGGTGATACCGTAGAATGAATCATGACAATATTACCAAATTGTACCAATGTTATTGCACTATACATCTTGTGCTCATTAAAAAAAATCAAGTCAAAATTAATTTTTAAAATATAAAATAAAGTAACCCGTGAATTTTGCAGAAAAAAAAAACTCAAATGAAGAACAATAAAAATTTATTTTCATCAAGTCAGTCTCACATAAGAATGTGTTTGTTTGACCACCTCAAGATCTGTGATCCATCGTGAATTTGTTCTTATGAATGGAGTGAGGTGAGGGTTTTGTTTCATTCTTCAATAAGCTGATATCCAATTTCCCAGAACCATTTATCAAAAAGGGAATCTGATTCCCACTTGATATTTGAGAACCCTAATTAAAGATCAGCTGTCGGTATGCTGCTGATTTTATTTATGAATTTCCTACTCTTAACCATTGCCCGAATATCTGTCATTATACCAGTACCACACTGCCTTCACAACTGTGGCTGTATAAGTTTTAAAGTCAGATAATGCAAGCCTACCCATTTTATTTTTCTTTTTGAGGAGTTCTTTGATAATTCTGGGCTTTTTCCCTTTCCATATGAAGTTGGTAGTCAGTTTTTCCATTTCTTTGAAAAAGGGTGCTGGCATTTGTGTTGGGGTTACTTTGAACTTATATAGTGCCTTAGGTATTCCTGATATCTTTACAATATTAAGTCTTCTGATCCAGGAGCATGGATCCATTTTTGAAGGATCCTTTTGGTTTATTATTATAATAATGTTCTGTAACTTTTACTTTTACAGATATTTTGGGGTTTTTTGATTAGTTATATCCATTTCATTAGACATTTCAATTTATGCTTGCCTATTGTAAAGGATACTATCTTCTTGATCTCTTTTTCTCTAATCCCATCATTTGTAGATAGCATTCTGATTGACTTCTGCTTGTGATTATATCCTGCTACTGTATCATATTCCTCTATCATTTCTAGCAATCCTATTGTGGAGTCTTTGGGGTTCTCCATATATAAAATATATGCCATCTGTAAATAATAATTTCACTCCTTCTTTCCCCATGTGTATACATGGGATATCCTTCTGTTGCCTTATGCTATTAGTTAGGACCTCCAGGACAATGTTAAGTAGAAGTGGGAACAAGGGGCAACCTTTCCAGGTTTGATTTTTCAGTGGAAATATTTTTGTTTTTTTCTCCATTGGCTGAAATGCTGGCTATTGTTTTATATATATATATATATATATATATATATATATATATATATATCCTTTATTATATTGAGGTAACCTCTCTCTACTCATATCTTCTTATGTGTCTTTATTAGAAATAGGTGTTGAAGCTCAAGATATGTTGTCCTCTAGCTGGAACATAAGGAGGTGAGACCATAATGGGGACACACAGTGGGGAGACAGTGTGGGAATGGAGCATAATAAATCAACAATTAGAGTAATGTCAAGTCACAGAGCCCCTGAGGAGCCCTAAGAACGGACTTTGGGCAAGGAGGAGCAACCTCAAGATCTCCCTCAGGGCCAGAGGAAGAGGGTGTCATGAGAACCAGCAAATAGACCTGGACCTAGCTAGGGTCTTTTTTCATTTTTTCTTTTTTCTCATCTCTTTCTCTTCCCTTTTATTTCTTCCACCATCTGTCTTATTATTGTTCGGACTAGGACACAGATGGTTCGTCTAATTAAATGGGTTGGACCATGAAAGGGAAGCCCAAGGAGAAGGCAATGAAGCCAATAACCTTGGAAGATAGATCGGGGAAAGGAGATGGGAAGAAGGGTGTGGGGAATGGACAGCTTCATGGACAGGGGAACAACTAGGGAAGTGGAATCAGCATTTAGGTAATATTAGAGAGTCTATGAGTATTAGAGCAACAACAAGCTAGTGGAGAGGAAGCACTAAGAGATGGAAGAAGGGGAAAGTGATGGTGGGGCAGGAGGAAGCAAAAGGAAACTGAAGCAAGCTCACAGAAGCAAAGGCATTGATAGAGAAATTAACTTATGCAAATACATTAATCCATAACAATAGTGATATTGGTCAATTATAAGGCAATATTTATAAGGCAATACACTGAAGCTGCAGGTGGGCCTTGAGTCTTGGCTCATACACTCCCTCAATACAAGAACACTTTGTTCTAACAAATGGGTTTTCTGTGATGATCACACACACACTCCTCCCCTATACAGTTGCTGTAGACAAAATGGTGCTGTAGACAAAATGGGTGCATAAGCAGATGTGATGAAGACAAAAGGTGGTGCCCAGATATTAAAAGATATAGTGGGCAGGGGGATAAAAGGAAAAAAAGATATAGTGTCTGGCATCATAAAGGCTTGAAATTAAACAAGCAACCATCCAACAGTGACACAATAAGCCCATATGGAAGAAGCACACAAGCCAGTGAAATCGTGAGGTGTCAAGGCTAGGTAATAAGCATCAAAAGATTCACAACAAATAATAAACAAACAAAAATGCATTGGTGAAAATGAAGGAGGGTTGGAGCAGACACCCAAAGTCCATCAGTGGACAATGGAGCATCCCCCCACAGAGGAGTCAAAGGGAAGGAGTGAGTCAATTAAGGTGCAGTAGAGCACTAATGGGTCACCCAATATACTTCTGTTCCCTAGAGCCCTCCTCACTCCCAATTTCCCAACCCCCGCTCTCATGAACTCAGTGCTGCTTCCTGATCTAGACTAGCCAGGAGCGTGTACATAGGTATATGCAAGAGATAAATCTCACAACACATGGATACCAGGAACAGGAATGGGACTAGAAATTCCAAAAGGGTAGGTTGAAGGGAGAGGTGGGGAAAGAAGGAAGCAAAAATCACTATGAATGACACATAACGACATACACCATGTCGGGGGGAAGAACAACAGAAACCAGAGGGGAAGGGAGATGGTGGTCAAGTGATATTTGAAAATAATTAACAATCTATAATATTTGGGAGTGCCAGGAGAGTTGGGGGGCAAGGAGGGAGGGAAAAAAGGAGGAGGGTTCCTTGGAAAGGGTTCAATGGAAAGAAAAGAATGATAGAATTATATATACTAATATGTCAGATACAATTGATCTATGGTTTGTAACGAGTTGTAAGAGCCACTAATAAACTATTTTTTTAAAAACAAAAAGAAATAGGTGTTGAATATTGTCAAACGTCCGGTCCTCTTTACAATGTGATGAATAATGTTGATGGTTTTTCAGATGTTGAACTTCCCTGCATCCCTTGAAAGAATCTCAGCTCTTCATGATGGATCATTTTAATGTACTTTTGTATGCTATCAGCCAAAATTTTGTTAAGGATTTTTGCATCTATGTCCATTAGAGAAATTGGTGAGCCAAGAAGAATGGGTAGAGGGGAATAGAAAGGGTTCCAGAGTAGATGGCAAGAAAGATGTAGCTTTTCTGGCCATGTCTAATCATTTGCATTGTATCTGAGAGATGAATGATGGATAAACATGAGAGTGGGGAAGGAGGAAAGAAAATGAGGGAAGAAGAAAATATATATGATGTAAGATATAGTCATTTAATATAGGTATTTAAATCATTTAAATATAGGTATATCTGCTTATATGTTTATATAAAAGCAAATACAACAGAGAAGCAGATGGACTTTCAGTTTCTACTTAAAAGCTTACCTCAGATGCCTGACCAGAACACATGAGAACAAATGAAGAGGGAGGAAGAGAGAATGGAGTGCATCCTGGTCCAGCGATCCTTCAAGACGATACTCCCACTCAGAACAGCCGATGCACAAAGAGGATCCTATGTGGCCAGCCCCAATATGAAATACAGCTACCATAACTGACCTTAGGCCTTTCAGGGTCAACAGTGGAGAACCAGGGTCAGGGTTATACCCTGTCTGACAAAACCACACCAGGGAAAAACACTAAAGGTGTACAACAGAATGTGGAGATTCAGATGGAATGACCACAATAAACTTTGGGACCAGGGAGTGGCCCCCCATCTGACTCAACCAGAGGACACTCCTGGAGGTCAATGAACAGACCTTGAATTACTTACATCTTTTTATATTATTAAATATATATATATATATATATATATATGACATTGGGGGGTTTGTTGTTGTTGTTATCATTGCTTTGTTTTCTTTGGTTGCTTCATTTAGGAAGCCTTTTTTGGGTACATATTGCTACCTTTGCAGGTCTATCTAGATAAGATAGGCTGGATGAACAGTCTGGAGGTGAAAACGATGGGACTGAGGGTCTGGAGTGCGGGCCATGGGAGAAGAGGAGGAAGGGAAAAGGAGATGGTGTTGATCAGCCCAGGGATAGGAATATACCAATTGATCCACAATTAGGGACAGGGTGGTTGTGAGAAGTCCAGTAGAGATTGACCAAGGGTAATGTAACAGAGAGAAAATACTGAAACACAATGGAGGCTGAGTATGATAGTGGGACAAGAGGGAAGCAAAATGAAATAGAGGAAAGAACTAGGGGTAAAGAGCATTTATAGAGGTTTAAATACAGACAGGTACATAGGTGCATTTATCTATATGTGACAATGGGGGAAATAGATCAACAAACAGATCAACATACAGGCTTAGTAGTAGAACAGCAGATGAGCAATGGACCTCCACTCAAGTACTTCCTAAATGCAAGAACACTTTGTTCTATTAAATTGGCATTCCATGATGCTCACCTTTCCTACCCAATCACTGAAGACAAAAGTTTGCATAAGCAATGGTGGTGAAGAAAGCTGATGGTGCCTGGCTATCAAAACATGTAGCATCTGGAGTCTTAAAGTCTTGAGTAAACAAGTGGCCATCCAGCTCAGAAGCTACAAAGCCCACGTGGATGAAGCACACCAGTGTGTGGACCATGAGTTGTCATAGGGATCAGTTATCACGGTTTAAGAACTAAAAACCATAACATTGCGTGCTCGCTTTCCTGATATGATCACTGATGACAAATGCGTGCATAAGCAAATGTAGTGAAGAAAGCTGATGGTGGCCAGCTATCAAAAGATATAGCATCTGGGGTCTTAAAGGTTTGAGTAAACAAGCGGCCATCCAACTCAGAAGCAACAAAGCCCACATGGAAGAAGCACACCAGCCTGTGTGACCACAAGGTGTTGAAGGGATCTGGTGTTAGGCATCAAAGAACTAAATTACATCATTATAAATAAGGGGGAGTACAGACTGGTGACCCAAAGCCCATATGGGTGAAGCAACATCCTCTTACAGAGGAGTTATAGGGAGGAGATGAGCTAGTTAAAGTTCAGTGTAGTAATAATGAAATATGTATCTTTCCTCCAGTTCTCAAATGCTTCCTCACACCCACTATCATGCTTTGTGTTCTACCAGACAAGTCTGACTAGAACAGGGGATGTACACTGGAGGTGGAAACATGGGGAACTTAGGATAGATATTCCCTCAGGATGAGTGATGGGAGTGGTGAAACTGGGAGGATGGAGGGATGGTGGAGTAGAAATGGGGAACTAATTTCAGGGATCTACATATAACCTTCTCTCTGGGGCATGGCCAACAGGGAAGTGAGTGAAGGGACACATTGGACAATATATGATATGAAATAGCAATTTGTAAATTATTAAAGGTTCATGGGGGGGTAGGAAGGAAGGAAAATATGGGGAGCTGGAGCTGGGGGCGTAAGAGAGTGATGATGGCAGCAAGTGTGCAAATGAGATCTGCATACAATTGATGTATGGATGGATCGTGAGGGGAGGTGTGTGGGTATCCAATAAAATGAAATTCATTTAAAAAAGGTGGGGAGGGGATAGCTTTTTTTTTTAAGGTGAGCTTATACCAAGGGAAATATTTTAGGATGAGCTTATACTCAAGTGGAAAATATTTGGAAATGTATGAGGCAATATGTGTGCAAATGTGCTTGATACAGATGATGCACTGAATGTTATAATAGCTGTAAGAGCCCCCAATAAAATTATTTTTTTTAAATCTTATCTCAGTACAAAAGAGATTTGTTCCAATAACATGTCACTATTTGATACTCACCTTCCTGAATGATCGCTAAAGACAAAATGGGTGCATAAGCAAATTTGGTGAAGAAAGCTGATGGTGCCTGACCATTAAAAATATAGTGTCCGGGAGCTTAAAGGCTTGTAGTCAAACAAGCAACCATCTAGCAGAAAGCAACAAATTTCACATGGAAAAAGCACCCCAGCTTGTGTGATCATTAGTTTTATATGGGAAAAAGTATCAGAAGTTCAAAATCAAGCAATCAAATCATTGTGAAGTGGTGGGGATGTAGTGGAGACCTGCAAATTAATTGGATAGTCCCTTTCACAAGGACCTCACCAAAGGGATAATAAATCCAGGGTAAGGTATATTATTGAAGAAGCATATAATTATCCTCTGGTCCTTTAATATTTCTTCCCCTTACTGTTCCAGTTTTATTTTACCTCATTAATCATGTTAGATTTTTGTATATTCATTTGTATAATTCAGATCATTTGACATATGCTATCCAAGATAAATAACCCTTCAGAAACAGTAACAGGAGTAATGGTTCCCTGAGAGAATGGGAAGTAGGATAGGGGTGGTTGGTGAGGGGAGAGGGAGCAGCTGATAGCACTGATGACTATGTAATCCCACTCAAGGGGAGAGAACAATAAGATTTTACATACATGGATACATTGGATGGAGTAAGATGTGTGAAAAAAAAATTAAAATCAAAATAAGGTTTCCTGGAGGGGATGGGGAGAGGAAATAAAGGAGAACTGATATCAAGGAGTTCAAGAAGAAGGAAAATGTTTGCAAATTGACTGTGGTAGCAATAATACAATCTTGCTTGATGTGATTGAACTATAGAATATGCTATTTGTAAGAACTCTCAATAAAATGATTATTAAAATTATTAACTTTGAAAAAGCTCAAACCTTGAATACAGGCATTTGAGACACCAGTGACATCGCTTTCAGCATCACTGTTGCATGTCAGCTACCACAATACAACAAACTGACAGACAAGTGGTAGCAATAAGTTTTAGGACATATCTCCACATGTACATTCCATTATTTCATTTTATTGAGGCCCCTTACACCTCTCATCAAAATCCTTATATACATCCTATTGATTATGCTCTAACTGCTGTAATTCTGTGCCAGCATGCCAATCATAAGTCTCTCTTCCTTTTTCATATGTGCATGAATTGCTATCAAACTTCCTCTGATAACTGCCTTTGCTGTTTTCCAAAGATTTGGGTGTGTCTTATTCTCATTCTTCTTGGTTTCTAGAAACTTCCTTATTTAATCTCTAATCTGGGCTAGTACACACACCTATTGCAAAAGAGAGTTATTCCTTCTCTAATTATTTACTTTTGTTTTCTTCATTGTCCTTAGTTGATTTCCAGCCTTATGACAGAGTGGATAGAAAGAAAAGTCTGTATGATCTCTATGTTCTTGAATTTACACAGATTCAACTTGTGACCCAGAATGTGGCCTATCTTCAGGTATGTGCCATATGGGCTTGAAAAAAGAATGAGAATTTTTTTTTGTTTTTGCATTTGGGTAGAGAGCGCTGAAAATATCAAGTCATCTTGACTGCTGAGATCTGTAGCCTTATCGTTAAGCTTCTTTCTCTGTGATATATGCTTCTCAGAGAGTGGTGTATTAAAATCATCTACTCTAATTGTTGAACATGTGATTTCTTTTTTTCATCTTTTGGAGCATTTGATGAATGAATTTCATGGTCTCTCATTAGGTGCATATATATTTAGCATGTTCACTGGTTCTTGGTCTACTCTTCCTTTAAGCATTATATGGTGTCCTTATCTCTTCTTAGGACTTATACCTTGAGATAAATTTTGTCTAAGATAAGGATTGCAACCCACACTTTTCTGAATTTCCATTTGCTTGATGCATACATTTTTCTCCAGCCTTTGAATTTCAGCCTATTTTTGTCTGTAACCTTGAGATGTGTCTCTTTTAAGCAGCAAGTAGACAGGTTGTGTTTTCTAAGCCAGTCTGCTACTCTCTGCCTTTTAATGTCTGAGTTCAGTCCACTGACAGTCAGGGTTATTCCATTCATCTGTGAACTCTGTAATGTCATCTTGTACCTTTTATGTTGGATGTTTTCCTACCTCCCTTTCTGATCAGTGCCGTATGCATATGTGTGTGAGTGGTTCATTCTTGTCTTCTTTCCACGATTGAGCTAATGCTGCCTTGGGAACTCTTTTCTTTTTGTTGTCCTATGGGTGAAGTTGTTCTATGTAGTGTTCTCTTAATTGTACTTAGTGAATGTTATTCTTCTGCCCATATGAGGTTGGCAAGCATCTTTTATAGGGCTGCTTTCTTTTTTGTTTTGTTTTGTTTTTTGCTTTGTTTGGGGGGGGCATCACTGCCCTCTTGTGGGAGTAGGAGGCCCAGCCTTGCTCCTGGAGAACTGCTGCTGGATTTGAACCACCAATCCAGTGGGCTGCAGTCTCACACACAACTGCTACGCCACCAGGGCTCAGCCAAGGGCTGCTTTCTTTTAACATATTCTTTGAATTTTTCCTTGTCCAGGAAGACTCTTACTTATCCATCTATCTTGATAGATAATTTGGCTGGATAGAGTATTCTTGTATTTCCATTTTTTTCCTTAAATCTTATAATATATTATTTCACTCTCTCCTCTTCATAGTGTTCACTGATAGGTTTGGACATATTCTTATTTCGGTGCCTTTACAGGTGACTGCATTTTTTTTTAAACCTAACTGCTCTTATAATTTTCACTTTTTCCCCTCAAAGTTAGACAGTTTAACTATGATAGGCCTTTGTGACTTCTCCTTGGGAGTCAATCTAGCAGGTGTTTCTTTGGCCTCTTGAATTATTGCCTTGTGTTCATTCATTGAACTGGAGAAGCTTTCCTCTAAGAATTCCCTCACCATTTTTGCCATCAACTTCCACATTGTGTTTTGTTCCAGGAGTGCAATTATTCCTCTTCATAGCATCACCGATGATTCTGAGGTTTTCTTTCTTCAAATTCTCTCGTTATCTTATTTGACTGCCTTTCACATTTGTTGCAATCTGTCTGCTTATCCTCTAGGTCACTGGTGGGATTCTCTGCCTCCTAAAACCTTGTGGCGAAGTCTGTGAATTTGCTACTGGTTTTTATTGTCTCATCCCTTCGGTCTTGTATTTCTGTTTGATAGATGGCCCTTATCTCTTTTATCATTTCATCTTTTTCTGTGTTGTTTCCCTCATATTCTGTATGATTCTAAGCAGCATTCAGAAGATTTCTTTCTGGGGCAGGTCAACCTCTGCCTCTTCTATGACTGCTGTTAAGTTCAGGGCACCCTCTGACATTGGATATTTTTTTGTTTTCTTGTTGAAGTTGTTAAGGCTGATTCCTATTTATAGGTCATTTTGGAGGAACTCTGTACCAATCACAGGAGTTAGAGATCCCTGGCTCTCTCTTTGGGAGGTTAGTATTAATGCTTCAGCAAACTGCTTGTAGCCAAGTATCCCGAGAAGTTGTGTTTCACTTTTGTTACCACTGGGCTTTATGTCTCACTCTAGCCTATCAGGAATCTGTTGTTTGGAGGACAGGTAGGATGGTCCTTTCAGTCGTCAGGCTCTGAGGTCATTCTGCATGGCACTCCAGTAGCCCTCAGTCCTCTGTAGAGACTGTTTCTAGCTTTGCAGGCCTAGGTCTGAAGAAAGTGTTGGCTGATTGTGGGAGCATGCAGCTCAGAAGTGGGCATGGATCTGGGGTAAGGGTCCAATGCTCCAAGATAGAGAAATGGCAGAAAGGTGGGAAAGCAGGAAATAGGGTCCAGCCATGTCTGATAAAGGGCAAAAGAACATCAGGCAGGGGATGTGTGTTAGTCTGGGTAGACTAGAGAAACAAATTCATAAACATGTATGTGTTTATAAGGGAGAGGTTTATACACAAGAGGAATGAAACATTGGGCAAAACATCCCAGCCCAATCCAGTCCAAGGTCATAAGTCTAATATTAGCCCATATGTCTGATACCAGTTTTCAGATTCATGAAAGCACATGCAATGATGCCAAATGCAAGATGATCACAAGCCAGTTTGGATAGAATGCCTTTGGATCTAGTGGTGTTGTAAGCATCCCCAAATCAGCAGTAGTCTCTTTGTGGCTTTTCTGGCTTCAGAGGTCTGGTTCCAACAGGGTAGGTCCATGTGGCTTCTCCTCCAAGATGTCACACAGGGAGTCAGCCTTGTGTGTTCTCAGTAGAGCGTTTCCAAGGGATTAAGTAGAGAGTCTCTCACCTCAAGAGGAAAATACCAGCAGATTTCAGAATTCTCAGGAGAAAGTCATGCCTACACAGAGACCTCAATAGCTATCTCCAGATTGACTGGCTAGACTCCACCACTCGTAATCCTCAAATTGACACAGCTTAGATGAATGCCATAGCAGGGAAAAGGTAAATGCCAAGAAGGAAAGTGCCAGTCTTGGAGGAGGGATACGCCAATGGTCTGCAGGTGGATGAGCTGTTTGGGGTATCTTGACTGCAAGAGCTTCTGCTGGGCGACAGTCACTCAGTGTGCTGCATACAGCTGGTTTGATAACCATGTGATTGTTGGGAACAGACCAGTTTCTGCAGCAGGCCCAAGTCTTTCAGGCTCTGCTGCAGGTGCAATAGATGTGGTGGGAGTCAGCTCCTGTTTTCAGGGAAGCATCCTGTACTGTCTTAGGAATTAACCAACAGCTTTGGATCCCCTACGTGGCCCGAGGACCTCCCCACTCACAGACCTCTACTGCTGTCTACCTGGTCACCATCTTGCCTGGAAGTTCCTGTCCATTTCATTTTCTAAGACTTTCCATTTTTCTGGATTTATACTTTTTGCATTCTATATACCAATTATTCATGAGTATTTGAACTTATTTCTTCTCATTTTAAATTATGCCTTCTCAGCAAATGAAGGTCCTGAAAGTCTTGCTTCATCTACACCAGTAAAATTGGCTCTCTTTTGAGGAGACAGTCCTTCTGTAGTCATATTTTGGATGGCTTTCAAAATATGCTGAAGTGCTCTTCTATGGCACCCCTATTGTCAAATAAAGCTCTTGTATTGTCAAATTCTGTTGTTTTTCATAACGTTTATAGTGAACAGCTTTTAATAAGTGGATTTCCAGATCCTTCTTCTTCCTCCAAACTAAAACCAAACTCACTGCCATCAATTTGTTTCTGACACATATTCATGTTATAGGCCAGGGAGGAATTGCCCTTCTGGGATTCGAGGACAGCAGCTTTTTTTTTTACAGAAGTAGAAAGCCTTATCTTTCTCCCATGGATTGGCTGCAGACTTTGTGGTTAACAGCCCAACACATAACTCCTATACTACCAGAACTCCTTCTTTTCAGTCTGTGTTAGTATAGAAGCTGCCCTGAAACTTGTCCACGATGGATGACCTTGCTGGCATTTGAAATACCAATAAGAAGCCTTAAATATCATAGCAACACTCAACTCCCCACCATATGACAAACTGACAATTGGCAAGTGGATTCTTAAGTTTGATTGTCTTCAGTAAGAGCAGTGTGAAATTTTACTTTTTAAATGTAACATCAGTTTTACTTGAAAAAAACAAGTGATGAACAAAATGTCTAATTCACCCTCGGGTATTTGGCAGTCATTTTCTCAAATATAAACAGAGTGAGCTTGTCACTTGAAATGAAACATCCTGACAGTATTTTTGCCAATGATAAATTTTAGCTTTAAGTAAAAAATTAGAATTTGGAAAACTTGCACCCATCACCCTGAGTTTGACAGATTCTCAATTTTCAAGTGTTTGATAAGATTGGTGGTGATAGGAATGAATGTGATTTTTTAAAAATATATAAGGAAATATGCCAGTGACAAAACAGTGAAATACTTTTCAAATAAGCAATCCAAGATATTACAAAATCTCTCAAAGACAAAAGATCCAATTCAATATAACAATATGAAAAATACTCTGCTATCATTTTGGAACCCATATTGCATTTAACTGTTAAGGAATTGACACTTGCTGAATTATGGTGTATTACAAAAAAAATATTTATAATTAGCTATGCATGCTGATAAAGTACTCCTTCGTTTTTTAAAAAAACAGATATTACTATTTCAACAATAAATACCTACATAACTATACAAGGCTAGCTATTTTCATAAAATTCAATAAAAAAATAAACTATAGTAAATTGAATAAAGAAACAAATATGAACATCCAGATGTTTCCTATTACAAATAAATATTTTAAAAATTTTCCATCTGGTGAATTTTTATCTCCACACTATACCATATATTTCAAAGTAGAATTGTGTTCAAAGGATTGTTAGTGGCCTCAATGAACGTCAATAATGATAGCTTTCTTTTGAGTGTTTGTGGGTGAATTCGAGTCACCAATACCAGTGTTAATACATTTAAAGCTCATACTGCTCAGAAACTATATTATAAACATTTATTAGGTACAGATATTTGTCCCCCAAAAGTAAAACTACATCATTTTTACTACTTTCTCTTTGGAAATACTATTGCTTTCATAAAATTATGTTATATTAAAATACAATTGTTCACAATTATTATTTTTAAATAGTTAATAAGTATGTAATACCCTAGTTTTAATATAGTAATACTTGGTAGTGACAACCCATAAGCCAAAACTTAGCAAGCTTCAAACATTTTTAAAATAATGAAAGAGTTCTGGGAGCAATATGTTTGGGAATCACTGGTATAGAGCATGAATCAGCAAATTATGTCCTGTAGGAAAAACGCCAGCTGTCCTCCTGTTTCATAAATAAAGTTTTGTGACAGTAGGAATTGCAATAGCAGATTTCATGCTTTACTGACTGAGTTGAGTACTTGCAACATAAGATGGTGTTGCTTTGGTTAGGAACATTAATCCTTTTCTACTTACCCTCTACTGTTACTGAGTAAAATAAATTAATGGTTGACATAAATTAAAAAACTGCAGAGATATTTAAATAGTTGAATAATTTTTGATGCAGCATTCACATACCAGAAATACAAGCCAGATTCATAAGAAGATATGGCATGAAGGATATCATTGCTAATACCAGATGGATCTTGCTGAATGCAGAAGGTGCTTTATTTGTGTTTTAAAGATGTTTATTTGTGCTTTGTTAACTACTTAAGGGCCTTAGATTTTATGTATTTTAACAAACAATGGATAGCATTGTAAAAACCAGGAATTTCAGAAAACGGAATTATGCTCATGAAGAAAGAAGTTTCACATAAAACAACATGCAGCTGTTTAAGCAGAAGAAGGGAACATTTTGTGGTTTCAAAACAGGAAAGATGGGCGTCAGAGTTGTTTATTTCCTGTACTATGTTTATTCAAGCTGTATGCTAAGCAATTAATACAAGAATCTGGACTATAGGAAGAATTCAACATGAGGACTAGAACCATCCTAACTTTTAAGGAGTATTCTGACTGTAATTTTTTGCAAGATAGCTTGATTTGTTCTCTGGAAGTCCATGGTACATTTAATATTCTTAATCTACAAAATAACTCAAATCCATCAATTCTTCTGTGGTCTCCCTTACTGATAGCTCAATTTTCAAGTGCATATGAAACAATTAAAAATACTCTGACTTGGATCAGAGACACCTTCATCTCACATATTTTGGACAGGCCCTGGAAAAGGACATCATATTGATCAAGGATCCATGGGAGCGAAACGGTGTGGGGGTAGAGAGGAGAAAATAAAAGAGGAGCTGATACAAAAGGCTCAATTAGAAAGAAAATGATTTGGAAATGTTGATGGCAACATATCAATAATTGTGCTTAACACAATTGAATGATGGATTATTATAAGGTTTTTAAGAGCCCTAACAAAATGATTAGTAAAAAAAATAATAAAAATATGAATCTTAAACAATGGAAAGGCACCTAATAATAAAGTAATAACTGGAATAACTAACAGTTTTTATGTAAACATTTCAACTGTTGAACATTCAACTTACATTGTGAAACTATTTTGTGGTAATTTATAAGAGCTTTTCATAAGAAAGATACTTCTCTGCTACATATTCTGACATATTTTCATGTTACAGTCAGACACTCCAGTGAGTTAAGGGAACAGGAATATTTCAAAAATTTAAGTTTCTCTGGATCTTTATAGTTTGTTAACCCCCCCAACCCACAACAACACTAAACCCACTGCCATCAAATTAATTCCAATGCATTATTCTTCAGCTCACTCACTGCCCTCAAGCTGCTTCCGACCCAAAAAAGGACAGAATAACATTGCCCCTGTGAGTTAGTTTTGGGGGCTGTTAATCTAGATAGGAACAGATAGGCTCATCTTGCTGCTAAAAAGCACCTAATGGATTTGAACAGACAACCTTACAATTCGCAGACCAATTCTTCTTCCCTGGCAGAATAACCACAGCTCTTTATGTTATCCACAGTGAACACTGATTTCAGTCAGTAATATACACAGGTAAGTAAAAAAAGCATGTATATTGTTACAAAACCATAGAAACCTTGACTAAACAGAAATATCAAAATGTGAAGCAATTGTTCTCAACATATCTTCATCTAAGTCCATACACTTCTAAAGACAATGTACCTCTAGCTCTCTAATCCGTCCATGAAGAATTCTGCATTCTTTGTTTTGCAGCGTTTGTCAAGGGATTTAAATTGTTTAGGGAGCAAATGAAGGCTGAAGCGACAAGAAGGGACAAGATGGGGTAAGGTTTCTATTTTATATTGAGTTCTCTAGAGATGTGACACTTTTATGTGTAAATAGAGATTTAAATGAAGAAATGACTTGCACAGTTGTAGAAGAAAGTTGTAGAAGCCAGACTTCTCCTAACTCATGAAAGCTGACAAACAGGAAACTGGATGACTAAGCAGAGGCTAGACTGGTGAAAGCAGAGGTAAATAATCTGAAGCTGGTCAAAGGAATTGACTGTAGGTGATCCACTGCTGGCCCCTACAATGGGCAAGAGAAGTTACAGGAGATGGAGGAACCAGATGCAAAATCCAGCTACAGCAGAAGTGAAGTGGAAAAGAGGATTTGCCTGCTTGTTTTCTTCCCTAATGACTACAATTTTCCAATGACATTATCATATCACGGCCCTTGCTACACTCAAACGATGAACAAATGCATTGTTGTGATGGCAAGAGAAATGTTGCACACACATTCTTGGCCTTTTGCTAATCTATTCCGTTTTCATTGCCATTAAAATGTATTCTTAATAATTCCAACAGTCATTCTGTGTTCTTCAAACAATATATAAAGATTACCCTTGAAATCCTAAAAAATAGTTGCCATAATTTTGTTGAGTCTACCTCTCTACCTTGAATTTACCAGGACCAGTAGATCCTCTTAGAAGTCACTATTTTGATTTGACTTCCCTTCCTTCCCCCAAGGCAACCTAATCAAGCAAAGATATGATAGTTTGAGAAACTGAGAAAATTTGTCTGCAGCCAACCACTTGCAGAGATATATTTTAACACATTTTGCGAATAATAAATCCATGCAAGAATGAACTCAAATTCTAGTACTTTTTAAACTTAAAATCATGTCAATAATAACAATAATATGTGCATTGTGAACTGTTAAATAATTTGTTTGCGATGGAAAATGTTTTAGCAAATTATTACTGCTGTTGTTGCAATGGTTAAAGCTTTCTTTAAAGGTCAATGGAAAATTCTTGAGCATTTCTTAGGTTTTTTTTCACCTTCAACAGGAATAATGAATAGGGCAGTAAAGAAAAAATCTGTAGAATGATAACAAATTGGTAGATGGAGTAAAATTTATTCTGACTGCAGGTATATACTTTTGAACTTATAAATTCTGGCTATCAAGACATTATTTTTCTAAACTTCATTTCCATTTTATTAAGAATAATGGTCATTCAAAAGCCAACAAACTTTGTATTCTTCCTGGCCCTGTGATTTTATTTTTTCTGCACACCAAGCCTTAATAATCATCTTAATTGT